>JAHHUM010002895.1:845773-858225 GCA_036173005.1 Crenichthys baileyi
TCATTTTTTTTCCTACTTTAGCTTCCCTTATTGGCTCCCTTTTAAATCCAAATAAAATTTTAAATTCCCTCCTCACTATAAAGCCCTTAAGTCTAGCCCCATATACATCAGAGATCTGATTTTCCATATTTTCCTAACAGACCTTCGTTCTCAGACTGCAGGTTTTGGGGTTCCTAGAGTCTCTAGAAGTAGAAGGGAGGCAGATCCTTTTAGTTATCAGGCTCCCTCCTGGGGAAAACCAGCCCCCAGTTTTAGTCCGTGGGGCGGACACCCTGTCTACTTTTAAGGCTAGGCTTAAAACTTTCCTTTTTGAAAAAAGCTTATAGTTAGAGTGGCTTAGGTTATCCTGAGCTATCTCTGTAGTTATGCTGCTATAGGCTTAGGCGTGGGGGGACAAAAATGACCACTTTCACCCTTTTCGCTACTTTCTCACACTACTCTCCAATTTTTGCATTATTTGTTGTTATTTGTTTTTTTAACTTTTTTTTCCCTCTCCCTTTTCTTTTCCCTAGAAGCAAACCCGGGCCTGACTCTGTGTCTACCTGTAACACCTTTTCTGGAGGGGGGGAATCCTCCAAGCTTTCTGGGAAAACAACTTAATGCTCACCCTTACCGATGATCCACATGGCCCTGTCTTTCAGTTTTAAACCCTTTCTCTCTCCTAGACATAGCTACTGACGGAGCTTTTACTGTAACTATCTCTATGTGCTCTCTTCAGACTCTAAATTTGAAACGGCTCAGAGTTTATCTTTTTTCTTTATAGGTAAAACGACTAAAGGAGCTACATCCATTAACATTTACTTTTCCTTCCCCATAGAAAGTACTCCTGGATCAGTGTTTTTTGTTCTCTTTGTGTCTCTGCTCTGTTCTCTCTAACCCCCTGTCGGTCGTGGCAAGATGGCCGCTCACACTGAGCCTTGTTCTGGGTTTTGGAGGTTTCTTCCGTTAAAAGGGAGTTTTTCCCCCCACTGTCGCTACAAGCATGCTCAGTATGAGGGATTGCTGCAAAGTCAACGCCAGTGACTGTCCACTGTCTCTACATGTTCATCCAGGAGGAGTGAATGCTGCAAGTCCCTGACTGGATGCAATCTGCTGGGTTCCTTAGATAGAAAAAAATTTTTTATCCAATTTGAATAAATAACTGAACCTGACTGCACTGTTCAATGGTTAGGATTAATTGGAATGTATGTACCTGACTTTTGTGAAGTGCCTTGAGACGACATGTGTTTTTGAATTAGCGCTATATAAATAACTGAATTGAATTGAATTGAAGAAGGCCCAGCAGAGACTGTACTTCCTGAGGCAACTCAAGAAGTACAACCTTCCACAGGAGCTGCTGGTCATCTTCTACACTGCCATCATTCAGTCTGTCCTGTCTTCATCCATCTCAGTGTGGTTTGGTTCATCCACAAAAACAGGACAGGTCCAGACTGCAACGAATAATCAGGACTGCAGAGAGAATCATCAGGGCTGACCTTCCCTCCATCCAGAACTTATACAGGTCTAGGGTCAGGAAAAGAGCTGTTAAAATCTCTGCAGACCCCACACACCCTGCAGACAAACTGTTTAGAGTTCTGCCTTCAGGCCGACGCTACAGAGCGCTGTTCACTAAAACCAGCCGCCACAGAGACAGTTTCTTCCCCCAGGCTGTTTCTCTGTTGAACATTCAATAGAGTACAAAACAACAGCATACAGATGTTGCAAATGCACCTTTTTATTTATATATGTGTATATTTGTTACATTGTAGATATGTATATTCTGTAATGAAAAAACAAAACCAAAGAGCAAAGTGTACCGGAGTCAAATTCCTTGTTTGTATGTACAAACTTGGCAGTAAAGCTGATTCTGATTCTGATTCTGATAATATCTCTGCTCTTTGTTCTAATCTACCTGGAGAGTCTGTGTTGGTCAACAGAAGTTTCATCCAAGGACAAATGAAACTTCAGGACTGCAGTCTGCACATTTTCACAGGTAAGACAGGTTTGGTTGAGAGATGGGTAAAACAACCTGTCCTGCGTGAAGACATGAAAAAACCAACACTGAACAAAGGAGGGACATCAGGTCCCATCTGTCCAACACCTACAACCGACCTTGACTCTTCCTCAGGAAGTTCTACAATCATGGCATTGTGTCATGTGACCAAAACAACGGACATGCGGGCAGTTCAGGAAGCAACGAGCCAGTAGATTGGGACCTTAACACTCCTATTAGTGACCTGAATGCCCCTATCAGTTCATTCTTGCCATAATTTCTAAGCCTGATATGAAACCCATGATTAGAACTGAGGATCGGTGTTGGATGACCCTAACGATAAATGGAGAGAACTTATGCAGCACTCTGCTACTGGCTACTTAAAGATCATTTCCACCAGACCCAGCTTCACCGAGCCGAACGCGCTCCATGTTCACACACCACACACACCAATAAACACATAACTCGCAGTCAGTGCCTTGCCCAGGGGCACACCAACATATTATGATAGAAGCTCAGCAGGTCCAGTAGCAGTAACAGCCATGTTCCTACACACACAAGACAAGTCCACAGCAGATAAATGTAGTGTCACTATGGGTCCCTTCTGGGCTAGCATGGAGACTGTTGGCTTAGTTACCGTCCAACAAGAAGAACCCGAGCAGCACCTTCTGGCTTGAGTCTTTCTATAAGGAGTTTGCATGTTTCCCTTCCATGTGTAGGTTCTCTCTAGGTACTAATACATCATCCAATTGGACCATTTATATGCAAGTTTAATTAATTGTCCACTCTTAATTGTGCTTAGGTGTGAGTGTGTACATGCAGGGTTATTAGTCCTGTGTGTCCAGTGCTGCCCTGTGATGGACTGGAGAGGTTTAGACCCAAAATAACGCTGATTGACCTCCTGCTAGTAGGTTTCCTTTATTAGCATCATGTAGCCATGTACCTCTACAGCAGACTGCAAACTGTTGATTGATAAATACTTTCTTTGTTAGGTGCATAAATGTATGTACCTGCTGTGGGGGGGCTGGCAGCAGTTGGTTCCTGTTAGTCCTGAGAAACCTGAGTGCAACAGAACCAGAAACTGTAAAAAGTAGTGAGCCACACCATAGACTAAAGGCGCAGTATACCTGAAACGCCAGGAGATGGCAGCATTGCTGCAGACTAATAGATGAAGTTTAGCTGAGCTTCCAGAAGGTGGCAGCAGAAACTCAGGTCCTTCTGACTGCAGGATCCTGCACCTTTAAGGACCGGTTGTCTGTTTATGAAGAAACACCGAGAGGAACCCTAACTCTGAGGTTCTGAAGGGTTTTACAATGAAGAACATTTCATACCGAGCCGGACTGGACTCAGAGCTCCAAGTATTCATCAGTCCATTCATGGTTCCACCTGTCATTATGTCACCAGCTTGACTGTATGAGCGGCTCTTGCAGCAGCTGAGTTTTAACGCCTGGTCCATGTGTTCCATCAGCCAGACCACCTGATGAGGAGAACCTGCAGCAGATCTTTGAGTTTACAGTAAATATCACAACCTAACTTTGACTCTGAGCACCGGGGTCAGGGCTGGCCCAATCTGTGAACTCAGAATCCTCAGTTCAGTCTTAATCTAGGGGACACCAGAACATCACATGACCTCACTTGTTTGTGATCTGTTTCCAGGGAACCAGAGGCCCTACCTGTTCCATAAAGGGCAAACCCACAGGAAGTGAGCTCATCGCTGGATCTGATTGGACCACAGGGCTCCTCTTCCTCCAATGAAACCTGCTCTGTCTGCTAAGCATGACAGCAGACAGGAAGTGACGGACCTTTTCAAAATAGATGTCGTTTTTTTCAGAATAAACTGAACGGACCTGCTGCTTTGAGCTGATGTTTAATCTCATCGACCCAATCAGTGAAACCAAACGGGTCTGTTTCAGAACCCTAACATCCAGGATTAAACTGGGTTATTCTGCTCAGTTTTGAACTCTGCTTCCAGCTGTGGAACATTCAGAGCCTTTGGTCCCTTTCTATATAATCTTCCTGGGTGCAAAGCAATGATCTCGTCTCCAACCACCTGACTCAACCATTTCCCCACCTTCAGTGGTCCAGGTATCTGAGGAGTTCTGTTGAACACTGTTGTATACACTGTTGAATTTTTCCATAAACACTGTTGAATTTTTCCATAAAAGCTAATCAAAGAGGGGGTTGAAAACTTTTATTGCCACTGTACATCAAAATGAGTGACACTGAACCAAGAGAGGTCATAGCTCTACATTCTAAGAATCACCTTTAAGGTTGAGGAGCGAGTCCTAAATAAAAACACTCCATGTTCTCTGAGTGTTGTTGTTACCATGACAACAGTGTCTTTGCTCTCAGGTTTACCTGCTCAGGTCTCACCCATTGAAACTTGCCACAGGTGTGCAGGAACTAGTTTGGTCCCACAGTTTCACAGAGGAGAGTTTCTGCCAAATGTTCTTCAAAGAATCATTTTACTAACTCAGTTCAGTTGATTAATGCAGCATCAGATCACAAGTCTTATCATCTCAGGGAATCTTCACTTTCTGTCCAGAAATATAACTTCAGATCAGTCCAGTCCAGTCATGTAGACCGGTTCTAAATCACTGGTCCTGTGTCTTCCAGATGCTTCCCCCAGGGGTCACTGCAGCGGACCACCTAACTTGACTAACTCCCTGAACCTCCCAACATCAACACTTTAATATATACAACCTGAAATGAAAATATCAGTGTTTTAACTCACTGTTGTCTTATTTTTTCATCCTAATGAGAAGGGTGTTGCTGTTGCTTCTGGGATGTAAGTGAACGTCTGGCTCCAAACTGGAGAGTTTCAGTCTCATGTCGAAGTCCACATTAATCCGGTTGCCGTGCTGATTTGTTTCCAGGCCAACAACTGTAGAAAATCCCACTTCACTACTGGAGGTGGATGAAATTGCATCAAGATTATTAGTCAGTCAGTCCAAACTAGCCCTCCAACCAGAGCCGCCACAGGATGAAACAGTCCCAACCCCTCAATGAATTGCAATCCTAACCCCATGAGCCTTCCACCCCAATGAACCCCAACATAAATTTCCCCACAGGGCCACCCCCAACCAGGACACAGATACCAAACACATGCCCCCAAACCCAAACGCCATTCTTATCCTATTCTAACAAAAGGGGAACATTATAACTTATACTTTATATCACTATGGTATGAATGGGAAAAACAGCTATGAGTGATATTAATAGAGGTTATTCCTAACGAAACACTCTGGACCACTGCTACACAGCTTTAAAGGATGCATATCATGCTGTCACCAGGGCTGGTTTGGGACTTTCTGACCACTCTCTGGTCCATCTCATCCCAACCTACAGGCAGAAATTAAAAGCTTCTACCTGTGGTTCGGACTGTTAAGAAGTGGACTGATGAGTGAAAGCAGATGTTACAGGCCTGCTTTGACTGCACAGACTGGACTGTTTTCTAAACTTCAGCCACTGATTTAAACATCATACATCATACAACATCATCATACATCAGTTTCTGTGAGGACGTGTGTGCAGACCACGACCTCCCGCTCATAAAATAACAATAAACCTTGGTTCACTTCTCATCTGAGGCAGCTGCGCAGGGATTTTGAAGAGGCTCACAGCAGTGGCGACCGGGCCCTGTATTAGCAGGCCAGGAACAAACTGACCAAGGAGATCAAAGCAGCAAGGAGAGGCTAAAGTGAGAAGCTAAAGAAAAGCTTCTCACATGGAGACGCTTCTGCTGTTTGAAATGGTTTGAAAAAACCCTTTCAAAGCAGCAGTTCACAACTCAACCTAACTCCTCCAGATCTCATTCAGACACTAATTCTTGCCATACACCAACCACCCCCTACCTTCAGATCCTCTGCCTGCACTAAGGATCTCTGAGGAAGATGTAAATAGGCTCTTTCAGCGCCTGAAAACAAAGAAGGCCTCAGGATCTGATAAAGTCTCCCCATCATGTCTGAGAGCCTGCAACGACCAACTGCCCTCCATCTTCACTGAGATCTTCAACATGTCACTGGAGCTGTGTGAGGTTCCCTGCTGCTTCAAATGCACCACCAGCATTTCAGCACCCAAAAAACCCACCATCACAGGATTAAATGACTACAGGCCTGTCGTCCTGACGTCTGTGGTCATGAAATCCTTTGAGCGACTGATGTTAAAGTAACCTGATGGACATCACAGGCCCCCTGCTAAACCCCCTGCAGTTTGCCTACCGGGCAAACAGGTCAGATGATGCAGTCAACTTGGGACTAAACTTAATCCTGCAACGCCAGGATCCTGCTTGTGGACGTCAGCTCAGCCTTCAACACCATCAATCCAGACATCCTCAACCAGAAGCTCATCCTGCTCAAAGTCCTAGCCTCCACCTGTCAGTGGATCACCAGCTTCCTGAAGGACCGGCAGCAACAGGTGAGGCTGGGGAGCATCTTCTCCCGCACAAGAACCATCAGCGCCGGCGCCCCCCAGGGGTGTGTTCTCTCCCCACTCCTCTTCTCCCTCTACACAAAATGACTGGACCTCAACGGACCTGTCTGTTTAAACTCTTGAAGTTTGCAGATGACACTACTGTTATTGGACTGATCCAGGACAGTGATGAGTCAGCATGCAGACAGAAAGTGGATCGACTGGTACACTGGTGTGGTCAGAACCACTGGAACATAACCCACTCAAGACTGTGGAGATGATGGTGGACTTTTAGAGAACACCTACTACGTGTTGGTGTGCTTGGATGTGTTAACGGGTTGACTGTGTCACTACTTTGCTGTGCAGGGGCAGGAGCTACAGCCAGACCACCACCAACCATATTTATGTTTTCTGTAACAGTTGGTGTTAATAAACGGAGTGAAGCAGAAAGAAGTCCTGAGTGAGTGATCCTTCAGTTCGCTGGTGACGAGCCAAAAGTTAGGGGTTACACTCACACATAGACAACGTTCAGAAGAAGCTCCAACAGAGACTGTCCTTCCTGAGGCAACTCAAGAAGTACAACCTTCCACAGGAGCTGCTGGTCATCTTCTCCACTGCCATCATTCAGTCTGTCCTGTCTTCGTCCATCTCAGTGGGGTTTGGATCATCCACCAAAACAGGACAGGTCCAGACTGCAAACAAATAATCAGGACTGCAGAGAGAATCATCAGGGCTGACCTTCCCTCCATCCAGGACTTATACAAGACAAGGGTCAGGAGAAGGGCAGCTAACATCGCTGCATACCTCCACACACCCTCCACACAAACTGTTTAGACTTTTACCTTCAGGTGGCGCTACAGAGCGCTGTCTGCTAAACCCAGCCTCCGCAGAGACAGTTTTCTTCCCCCAGGCTGTTCCTCTGATAAACACTCTTGACACTCAGAGCTCCAGAACAACACCATGCATACTTGGACTGATCCCACACTATATTCTGTTGGAAAGTCAATTGTGTTTTATACCCTACTGGTCAAAAGTTTTAGAATACCTTTCTCACTCTTAATTTTCATGACTATTTAAATTGTAGATTCTCACCAAGGGAACAAACCTGTGCATGAAAGCAAATGGAAGTATGTAGTAAACAAAAAGTGTGAAACAACATTTTTATAACATTTATACCATATAAACATTGTTATATTTTAGATTCTTCTAAATATCCTCCCTTCCCCCAGTGGGCCCACCACCTGCAGAGGGAACCATGAGGGACCAGTGCAAAGAGGATTGGGTGGCGGACGAAGGTGGAGACCTCAGCTGCCCAATCCCCGGATGCTTAGGCTGGCTCTAGGGACGTGGAATGTCACCTCGCTGGGGAGGAAGGAGCCTGAGCTTGTGCGGGAGATCAAGAGATATCGACTAGATATAGTCGGGCTCACCTCCACGCACACCATGGGCTCTGGAACCCATCTCCTCGAGAGGGGCTGGACTCTCTTCTACTCTGGAGTGGCCCACGGGAGAGGCGGCGGGCTGGTGTGGCTTTGCTTGTTGCCCCCCTGCTCAGCCGTCTCATGTTGGGGTTTACCCCAGTGGATGAGAGGGTCGCATCCCTGCGCCTTCGGTTCGGGGATAGGTCTCTGACTGTCGTTTCAGCCTACGGGCCGAGCGGTAGTGCGGAGTAACTGGCCTTCTTGGTGTCCCTGTCGGGGGTGCTGGATAGTGCCCCTCCCGGGGACTCCATTATTCTGCTGGGGGACTTCAACGACCACATGGGAAATGACAGTGACACCTGGAGAGGGGTGATTGGGAGGAATGGCCTCCCCAATCTGAATCCGAGTGGTGCTTTTGTTATTGGACTTCTGTGCTAGTCACGGATTGTCCATAATGAACACCATGGTCAAACATAAGGGTGTCCATCAGTGCACTTGGCACCAGGGCACCCTAGGCAGGAGGTCAATGATCGACTTTGTTGTCGTATCATCAGACCTTCGGCCGCATGTTTTGGACACTCTGGTGAAGAGAGGGGTTGAGCTGTCCACTGATCACCACCTGGTGGTGAGTTGGATCCGAGCGCATAGTGAGGGTCTTCTGGGAACGTCTGCCGGAGCCCTCGGCCAGGGATGTATTCAACGAATTGTAAAGAGGAGGAGGCGTGGTAAGGCGTATTCGTCACTTCCTGTTTTGCACTTGGTAGATTGTTTGGTGTGTGAAGGCTCTCTCGTTTGATCTGATTTCTCTCTACTGTGATATCTCTTACTTGTTATAATACATAAGCACGTTAAAAACACATACTTTTCTGTTGCTGTATTTAACGTTTGGGCACTCTCCGTGTCTTACACGGTTTTCTAGTAGTGGTAAGGGGTCGCTAGCTTAGCGTTAGCTTTAGCTCCACCATGGCTACCCGTTCTGCTGTTTCTCTCTCTGAGTCTCCTCTTTCCTGCTCTCTGTGTCAGATGTTCAGTTACTCCTCTGCCTCCTTTAGTGATAATGGTACGTGTAATAAATGTAGTATTTTTGTAGCTTTGGAGGCGAGGGTGTCGGATTTGGAGGTCCGGCTCCGCGCTGTTGAAAAACCAGCAGATAGCCGAGGCCCCTTAGCCAGCGCGGAGCCACCGAGGGTAGCTCCCCGTAGCAGTCCTCCGGCAGAGCCCGCGCAGCCGCGGCCTCAGGCCGGCTGGGTGACGGTATGTAGGAGCATAGTCCTAGATCTCAGCCCACAGGTCACCACCAACCTGTCTGCGTTTCTAATAGATTTTCCCTGCGCAGCGACACACCCGCTGAGAAGCCAACTCTGGTAACTGGCAGCTCCATAGTCAGAAACGTGGCACTAGAGACACCAGCGACACATAGTCAAATGTCTGCCAGGGGCCAAAACGGGCGACATCAATCATACCTGAAACTGCTGACTAAGGATAAGCGTAAATACAGTAAGATTGTTATTCACGCTGGTTGTAATAACACCCGGTTTACGTCAATCGGAGGTCACTAAAGTTAGTGTTGCTTCGGTGTGTAAGTTTGCCAAAACAATGTCGGACTCCGTAATTTTCTCTGGTCCCCTCCCCGATCTGACCAGTGACGACATGTTTAGCCGCATGCTGTCATTCAACCGCTGGCTGTCTAGGTGGTGTCCAGAAAACGATGTGGGCTACATTGATAATTGGCGAACATTTTGGGGAAAACCTGGTCTGATCCGGAGAGACGGCATCCATCCCACTTTGGATGGAGCAGCTCTTCTTTCTAGGAATCTGGCCGAATTTATTAGTTCTCCAAACCTCTGACAACCCAGGGTTCAGACCAGGAAGCAGGGTCATAGTTTAACACTCCTCTCTGCAGCTTCTGTACTGCTACCCACCCATTACCCTATTAAGATAGTGTCTGGCCCACAGCCAAAATTGAATAGATAAAAAATTTATCTAAAAAGAGGAAATCAGGAAAATCTATAAAAATTCAATTTCAATTCAGTTTATTTATATAGCGCCAATTCACAACACATGTCGTCTCAAGGCACTTCACAAAAGTCAGGTACATACATTCCAATTAATCTTAATCATTGAACAGTGCAGCCAGATTCTTTTATTTATTCAAATTGGATAAAAAGTTTTTCTATCTAAGGAAACCCAGCAGATTGCATCCAGTCAGTGACTTGCAGCATTCACTCCTCCTGGATGAGCATGTAGAGACAGTGGACAGTCACTGGCGTTGACTTTGCAGCAATCCCTCATACTGAGCATGCATGTAGCAACAGTGGAGAGGAAAAACTCCCTTTTAACAGGAACAGAAACCTCCAGCAGAAACCAGAACCAGGCTCAGTGTGAGCGGCCATCTGCCACGACCGACTGGGGTTAGAAAGAACAGAGCAGAGACACAAAGAGAACAAAGAGCACTGATCCAGGAGTACTTTCTATGGGAAGGAAAAGTAAATGTTAATGGATGTAGCTCCTTTAGTCGTTTTCACCTAGAAAGAAGGAACAGATAAACTCTGAGCCAGTTTTCAAGGTTAGAGTCTGAAGAGAGCACATAGAGTTAGTTACAGTAAAAGCTCAGTCAGTAGCTATGTCTAGGAGATAGAAAGGGTTAAACAATGAAAGACAGGGCCATGTGGATCATCGGTAGAGGGTGAGCATTAAGTTGTTGCCAGCAGAAGCTTGGAGGATTCCACTCTCCAGAAAGGTGTTACAGGTAGACACAGAGTCAGGCCAGGTGTAGCTTCCAGGAGGAGAAAAGAGAGAGAACAAAGTTAAAAGCTGAGATAACAGCAAATAATACAAAATTGAAGAGTATTTGGTGAGAAAGTAGCGAAGAGGGTGAAATTTGGTCATTATTGTCCTCCAGCAGCCTAAGCCTATAGCAGCATAACTACAGAGATAGCTCAGGATAACCTAAGCCACTCTAACTATAAGCTTTATCAAAAAGGAAAGTTTTAAGCCTAGCCTTAAAAGTAGACAGTTTGTCCATCTCAAGGCCCACTGATGGCCATTGTTATACTAAAAACCAAAACGATTGGGATACCTCTCTCGTCAGATTGACCATAACCATTGGAAAAGAGAGGGGGTCATACAGGTAGGAGAAATGGAGGGTGTGTTTGCACCTCAACCCTAACTGAGCCGGTTTAGGCTAAACCTGACTCCCCCTTACTCCATCCAACAAGGGGGGGAAGAAGACGGAGCTAAAATAAGGTAGATAGCTCAGGATAACCTAAGTCACTCTAACTATAAGCTTTATCAAAAAGGAAAGTTTTAAGCCTAGCCTTAAAAGTAAAACGGGGTGTCCTGCCTCACGGACTAAAACTGGGAGGGGTTTTCCACAGGAGAGGAGCCTGATAACTAAAGGATCTGCCTCCCATTCTACTTCTAGAGACTCTAGGAACCACCAGTAACCTGCAGTCTGAGAACGAAGTGCTCTGTTAGGAACGTATGGAACAATCAGATCTCTGATGTATGTTGGAGCTAGATCATTAAGGGCTTTATATGTGAGGAGGAGAATTTTAATTCTATTCTGGATTTAAAGGAGCCAATGAAGGGAAGCTAAAATAGGAGAAATATGATCTCTCTTTTTAATTTTCATCAGAACTCTTGCTGCAGCATTTTGAATCAGCTGAAGGCTTTTAACTGCATTTTGTGGACATCCTGATAGTAAAGAATTACAATAGTCCAGCCTTGAGTAACAAAGCATGGACTAGTTTTTCAGCATCAATCCTGGACAGGATATTTCTAATTTTGGCAATGTTCCCGAGATGAAAAAAGGAAACCTAGAAACCTGTTTAATATGGGATTAAATGACATGTCCTGGTCAAAAATAACACCAAGGTTTTTTACTTTATTATCGGAGGTCAATTTAATGTCATCCAGGTTAAGTGACTGACTAAGCAGTTTTCTTTTTTAAAGACTCCGGTCCAAAGACGACAACTTCTGTCTTGTCTGAATTTAGAAGCAGAAAATTTAAAGTCATCCCCAAGTTTGTATGTCTTCAAGACATGCTGGTAGTCTATCTAACTGGTTGGGCTCATCAGGATTCATGGATAAGTAAAGCTGAGTATCATCAGCGTAACAGTGAAAAATTTATTCTATGCTGCCTGATAATTTGACCTATTGAAGCATATATATATAGTAAGAGAATTGGCCCAAATACTGAACCCTATGGTACTCCACAATTAACCCTGGAGTTTAAAAGATGATTTATCATTTACATGAACAAACTGGAATCTGTCAGACAAATAAGATTTAAAACCAGCCTAGCGCTGTTCCCCTGATCCCTACAGCATATTCCAGCCTTTCTAAGAGAAATATATGGTTGACTGTATCAAATGCAGCACTGAGATCTAACAGAACCAGTACAGACACAAGTCCATTATCTGAGGCAATAAGAATATCATTAGTGACTTTCAGCAGAGCTGTTTCAGTGCTATGATGAGCTCTGAAACCTGACTGAAACTCTTCAAAAAAGGTCATTGCTGTGTAAATGCTCACACATTTCAAAGAATTTGCTAGTTAGTGACCTGATTTGTGACAATCAGATTGATTTATTTTGCCTAACAGAAACCTGGCTTGCAGCAAGAGGATTATGTTACTATAAATGAGTC
>JAHHUM010002895.1:859431-1084563 GCA_036173005.1 Crenichthys baileyi
CATGCATGCTCAGTATGAGGGATTGCTGCAAAGTCAACGCCAGTGACTGTCCACTGTCTCTACATGTTCATCCGGGAGGAGTGAATGCTGCAAGTCACTGACTGGATGCAATCTGCTGGGTTTCCTTAGACAGAAAAACTTTTTATCCAATTTGAATAAATAACTGAATCTAACTGCACTGTTCAATGATTAAGATTAATTGGAATGAATGTACCTGACTTTTGTGAAGTGCCTTGAGACGACGTGTTTTGAATTGGCGCTATATAAATAAACTGAATTGAATTGAATTGAAATTCTGATTAGCTGATTCCACTGATTAACACTTTTAATGGACATTTGTTTTTGTTCCCATTATGCCATTTTTTCCAGGTTAGTTAAATGCTAAGTGCAAAACAAAAAGCAAAATATCTGGGCAATAAAAAATCACTAGCATTTATTCTAAGAAACTATTAATGTCTGTGGGAATATTCAATATCTGTCCAAGTATTTAGTCTAGTTTGCATCATTTCCTGTGGCCTGATTCAGCCTTGCTAACAGCTAACACACAACAACCACCCCCCCTGCCCCAAGCGCACACAAAAACCCCCACAAAAAAACAGAAAGGGAGATAAATTCAGTCTGAAACACATGGACTGCCATTTGTGCACCTTCGCACGAAAACTGCACCAAAGAGGGTTGATGAGAAGCTCGAGTAGTTTTCCTGCAGCACTGGTGTCAGCACTGAAAAAACAGAGGCTAGTCGTTGACGTACCAGATATATGAGTGTTATTCTTCCTCTGTGTATATGTGTGTGTATGTGTATATTCCTGCTGGGACTCCCCTCGGCTAAACCAAACCTCCTACACCTTCTCTTCCTCTGAACTTCATCTCTCTTTCCCTCTTTTCGTCTCTGTATGGAAGGATTAATGATCCGTCTGAGTTCCCTCCATCCTCCCTGAGTTTCTCACAGAACAGAGGAAAATGAGGAAGAATGAAGACAGCCCAGTTTGTCGACTATCTTTCATTCGTTTTCACCTTGGGAGAATGAAAAAAAAGAAAACACTGACATATGCCTTGAACTAGCCCTTTAACTGAAGAGAAAGTTAGCTCTGCAGCAAAGGCTAACTTTAGTGTCATTAGCAGCTACTGGTTAGTCAGTTGCTGTATTCTCACAGTCTTTATAAATTACTGTGTTACAGTTTCTCTTTTTTATCAATTATCCAAAATGTTGCAACACAGACCATTTAAAAGTGGTGATGGCTCCTTTAATGCTAATGGAACAGGGTGTTGTCAGCCAGCCTAGCAGCAAGTCTTCTTTAGTCAGCTCTGTTAACACAACAGGGCAGCTAAAGAACTGCTTACTTTCATAATTCAAAATAGGAATCTTAAATGTAGGGCTTCAACCTTAAAGAACACACTTTCACATCCTAAGCTCAGACTACTAGCTTACACTTATTTCAACGGACAAAGTCATGCTGACAGCAACTGAATAGTGCTTCATGAAACAGACTCACTGTGAGGAGAAATGCTGTAGTGTTTTGATAAGGTATATCTAACTTCTTATAGCACAAAATCTATTCACAGCCTTCATAATTCTAAAGTGTGAAATTAAGTATAAAGACACAAAACCTTCTTAGTGAAACAGTAGTGAGTAGTTGGACTGTTTGCCCCTGAAATATGTACTTACTTTTATACGGAAACAGTTCACCTGTAAAGACAGAGTGACCTCAAAATAAGGATTATAAAATAAAAGAGCCAACACTGACCATTGCATTTCACCAACAGGATAACATAGAAAAGACAAAAAGAGAATGGAGTGATCAGAGAAAGGTTGAAGAGATATATGTTCACTGCGTTGGATGTGCCTCAAGAACAAGCAGAGTGTATTTCACAAATCACAGCCTAATTAGTCCCGCACTCCACGTGGTGACAGTTCAACTCTGTGGGGAGCACGGCCAGCCACTGTGAGTGTGTGTGTGTGTGTGTGTGTGTGTCTGTGTGTGTGTGTGTGTCAAGTGTCAAAGACCTGTTTAGCACCTCATCACCTTTGACCTCATGAGGCTGTCACACTGTGAATAACATTACAAATGCATTATTTTAACATACAAGGAATGCTGGCACGACCAGGACTAAGTTTGGATAGTTGTTTGACTTTACAACATGTACTTTGCAGTTAGTTAACACTGTGATAAAAATGAATTGTAACACATTTCTATCCATCCGAAGCTATCATTTCTGCTACACTGTCGATATATTTACTTACCAAACATAACTATGACAGTCAATCAGAATGCTGTCTGATTAATTCAAATAATACATTACTACTTTGCCAGCCTAAAAAATAGGAGATAAAAAAAAACCTGTGGCACCGAGCTTCAATTGGCCATCATTTTGTAAGATATTGGTATAAGTCTCATAAGTAAAACTGGGCCAATGTTTATTTCCATCTTATGACATTCGTGTATGTGTTTCTGGATAGGGAGGGAAGGGGGTTGGCTATGTGGTATTTGCTTGGTCATGTGACAGTGATTGTGATGCAGTGCAGGATTGTGGCGTATTTAACTAAAAACACAGAAGCAATGTTAGTGGTGTGGTTGTTTTTTCACGGTATCAAAATAGTAGTGAAATATATATAATAATAAATATAATATTAATAAATATTGATTATTGGTGATAACAGCAATATTAATACTGGATTTTGATATTAGCCGACATTTTTATACCCATGCATGCATCAAAAACTTTCATTCTCTCAGAGAGTGTAGGCTTGATTACAGCAACCCTGCTGCAGGTTATTAGAAATTAGGCTTGACTGCTTGATTCGGCAAAAATACCCAGGTAAAAAGACAGGCTGGGTTGTGTCGTTCCAGAATTTATTTCAGATTCAGAATCCTCAATATAGCTGGTTCAAGTTTGAGTCCAAGTCTGGACCCTGCCACTGCATGTGCTGTTCTGTCCATGTTTTCTTAACATGTTGCTAAGAAGAAAAGTGGCTCGATTTTTGGAAAATTTGTCAGAACCTGAATTATCATTATTCTGCATATTCATAGTTCAAAGCCACTAAAAAACTCAAATATGTAGTTGAAATATGCTGAATTATAATGGACAATTCAGTCTTGATCTGCTAGATCAGGCCCCCTTCTTATTCCATACTCCAGTTCTGCAGTTGATCCATCCATCCGTCCGTCCGTCCGTCCGTCCGTCCAAACTCCCTCTGGGGTGTTGCAGAGGCCAGCTGATTTCTACTCTTCGCTGCATCGGTCCTCTCACAAAATACATGGAGATGGCATGAAGGCGCCCTAATCTTACCGTGAAGTGTTTTGTGAAAGGGGGCTAAAAGATGCAAAAGACAAATAACCATGCATATACACAGTCACACTAAAGGGAAACTAGGGCCGATCAGTTAAGCAGTAAACACTACAATGAAGCAGGAGTACCTGGTGAGAACCCACACAAGGAGAACATAAATACTCCATTCAGTCGGACCCCAGCCAGGGTTTGTAACTAGAACAATCAAGCTGTGAGGCCACAGCCTCACAACTTCTCCACCATGCAGCCGTTTAGAAAACCTAAGAGGCTAGGAGTTCCTATAACTGAGGTGTCAACTATATTAGCAAACAAAAGCACACGGTCTCACAAATCCCAGCGCAGGAAAGATGCCCTCCACTGGGTGAAAATTTCCCTCCACAGCAGCCAGACCACCTAGCAATGGGAGCCTGGTGACAAGTACTCTGATTATTATGCCTGAACTCCCTGCCAGGGATAAATTTAGGTGTTCCCATAAAGTCCAGAAGAAATAAGACTTGGGAATGGCCTGGCCTGTGTCTGTGTGAGAGAGGGGAGAAGTGAGTGTGTGCGTGGTGGGGTCTCCTCTGGTCAGTGCTGTCGCACAGTCCGGGGGATAATAATAGGATGTGCTACAACTAACTGAGACCAAAGCTGGACTTCCCACGTCTCCCACTCGCTGGTGACACTTGTGTTATTCTCTAAACACTTGCCCACCCTCCCCCAACCCCCCTTCCTCATGCAACTCATTCCTCATGCTCACATCTCGTGCTTTGCCTACTTAAGGCGCCTCCCTAGTGCATAAAGAAAGACTGTTAGAAACATGAGGACATTGCAGACAACCCTCATATCTCCCAAGGAAATGTGGATTTGTTGTTTATTTTTGATTAAAAATAACTTTGGGAAGAGGCCGATCAATACTTTCCCTGTGACAAGAGGAACAAGAGGGGAAAGGGAGGTGGTGGAAGAGGGCAGCAAATAGAAGGGGAGGAAAAAAAGCGTGAGAATTTTGACGAGATTTAAAAATGTGTGTCTGTTTGCGTGTGACGGGTTGCTTGGAGTCATTCCCATGGCCTCATACAGTAGCCCTGACACAGCTACTGACTGCTCTGATGTTTTAACACTGACAAAATGGCTGACTTACACAAATAGCAAGACAGCAAAGAGCTTAGAGGCGACACTGGGATCCATGAATGCTATATAAAGGCCTTCCGAGGATGGGAGCACTGCGAGGCCAGTCCTGTCTGTGCTTTCCTTGGCTTCTTTAAAAGGATCTGCTTATGGTTTCTGTCAGAGATGCACGTCCATTTTTCACCCCATTAACAACTATCATTACCAGCCCAACTGGAGGTTATAATTGAGCCAGCTATGGAAAAGAGTTGTCAAAACACAATTAAATTCCAAACTATGGTGAGAGAGAACAGAGAGAATAGCCATAATCATATTGCTGGCTTTCCTTTCCCAAAAATAGGAAAGAAAAACACGGAAACCATTATTTTACATTGGAAGGTTTTAAAGGGGAGATTATACAGACGGGTGATCTGAGCGGACTAAACGATAGGGCTACTGAAAACATAACAAATAGTCACTCTTGGTGTCAGGGATGAAGAATGGACACATTATAAGCATGCTCAAGGATAAAAAGCCAAGATTTTGAGAGAGGCTCAATTTGGAAAGGCTTCAAAAAGAGTCCGAACCACTGAGGGTTGCAATATAAATTATTATAGCGGGAAAAGGGTTTCCATGATCAACAAACTGCTTATTCTTTGTCAGGATGAGAAGATTGTAAAAATCTCCACCACAGTTTTTAGGAGAGTGACTCTACATTTGCAAAGATTTATAAAGAAACAATAGTAAACTGCTAAAAAAGTAGCTCCCTTAACTGTTGACAGTTGGAGGTAGTGGGATGTTACAATGATATCGTGCTTTATGGCAACAAGACAAGCTTTGAGGCACAGCTACACCCACACCTTGTAATAAAAACCCAGGCTTCTGATATATTTTAGTCATAACACCACGTTTAAAGCCAATCATTCCAAATGGAGAAGTTTATTATCTATTGAAAAAACTCTACAACCAAATGTCCTCTTTGGAGGCCTAAGCCCCATGAGTTAAAAAAATCTGTAAAGTTTGCTTTTAAACAATGGAAGAACAGGTACAACAGACTACAGATACAACAAGCCTTACATCACTTTAAATTTGCAAACAGACGTACCAAACAAACTGTGCTGTCCCTGTCAGGAGAGTGTTCTGTCATTTTGGCCTATCATGCACATACCCATTATTGCAGGGTGGTCATATGTGGTAGAAGTGATACTTGGCAAAATAGGGTAGAGTCGGCTGCTTTTGTCATGAATATAACCACAAAATTTTACATAAACTTCCAAAATGCTTCTTAGTAAAGCTTTGGAAGTCAAACTGTTTGGTCAGAGCTGCATATGAAAACTCTATTTCCCTTTAATACTCTAGTACAGTGATAAATAGAGACAGATTTACAGATTTTCTTTGTAGCAACATCTACTGATTAAGAGGAGGAGTTCGGTCAGAGTCGAAAAAAGTGGGTGAACAGCAGAAGAGAATATTAAAATCTATTAGGCATGCAATAATACAGGACCTTATAAGGTAAATTAGGATTGGAGCTTGTGTGTGCTTCCTAATTAATATGGCTACATAATGGTACTAAAATCAATTAGGGCCCAAACCACAACACTGCTAGATTGTTTACTTTTGAATACAGTAAATGTAATATATCATTAAAATACTAGGTTTAATGCACTGAACCTTATATTTTATGATGTGACAAATTCTGTTTTGCCCAGTTCCTTAACCAGCCCAGTGAAAGGCATTCTTTCATAAGTTGGTGCCTCTACCCAAAGTAAAAGAAACTTTAAATTGTAGAAACTTGAACCCATTAAGACACAATAGTAAATGTCAGAGATTGTGGCTTCAGCGCCTCAGTCTTTGACATCTGGCAGTGCTGTCTTGTGGGTGTGTTCAGCCTCCTCTTTTGGCTACTGTCTGTGGCGGAATTAGTGAGACAACCAATTCTACGTTTTCACATCCATGTTTATCATAGTTGGATTTCCCCTATGAAAGTGTCCCAAAGAATGTTCCTTCTTCACGCACACACCACTGATCTTCTTTTCCACAAATTTAAATTTTTTGTGTTTAAATGTGAACATGATATGTAGTAGAATTTACAGTCATATACTGTACTGTCAAAAAGGGTCCACTGATTGTGCTGTGTAAGATACAGTAGTGTGTCTGAATAAAGTGCCAGCACAAAGTTTACTAAACTATTCAGTCTTAGTGGGGTGTGTGTCAGCTGACATAAAGCAGAGAAGGTTGGCTAGTGGAGGGGAGCTGCAGGCCTCTCTGCCTCTGTAATCTGGTTTGATTTATAGAGGCTAGCCCCTGCTTTTCCCTTCCACCTCCACACTGACACACTGGGCCTCCTCCACTGGAGACAGCCTGGCGCACACATGCATACACACACACATACTAAGCCATTTGCATTGACACACACATGCCCAGGCAGCATGGTCTCAGTTGCACAGTAGTGAATGCAACTAAACCACATGGGGCTGTTGCCTAACCAACTGAAGACTAGAAAAACAGTTAGGTTAGGGTACTTAAGAGCCTACGTATTGTGAACGCAACAAAAAAAAAGATCTAATCCAACTATTTCAGCGTCTCCAAAAATACAAATCTATTTATTATGTAGCAAGAATATGCTTTAGATTTAGCAAATCAGAAATCAGAAAATAAAAAAGGAATCAATATTCCTTGAAATCATCATAATAACAACATCAGTATAGATGACAGTAAACGTAAGTGTCACAGTACTCAAACATGTGGTTAAGGGTTGTGACAGGATGCAAAAACCACTATGCAAGATGAAAATTATACCTTGACACCCTTACTTCCTTCATCAGTTTGTAGGTGAAAACGACACTGCTTCCTTTGATGCACTTTGTTTGCCAAGTAGAAAAGAAAGTCCCATATAAAAGTGTTCTTGTTTAAAACCATGCATGTTTTTTTCAAATACACATGTTTTAATTAGATCAATTACATAGCTTTTTCAGGAGAGGACTTTTCTGAATGTATTAAATATAGCTTTTATGGTAAATTATTTAAACAATGTTTAGATTGCTTTCTTGTTGAAAATCATAATTTATGTTGTTTACACTTGTGTCAGAAATAAAGGACAAACCTTTTGCAGCCCAGAAGACAAACTGAAGCCAAGCAGTAAACACAAAAAAATGCAGACAAAGCAAAGATACAATATTCACATATATTGAGCAAGCAGGCTAAAACACCTTGATGAGTGTGTGTGTCTGCATTTGTGTATACCATGAATCACACTGTATGGACAGGTGTTTACAGTGAAGCTAGGTTATCTGTCTCCATTACACAACCACGGCCCAACCTCCCAAGCCCATTATCTACTCAGACCTGCCTAAACACACACCCCAAGACAGGAAGCCCCACACGCTAACAGTGAGACCCTTCATACAAGGCCATGGAGAGCACATCATGGGCCTTTGTTGGGTCTGAGGGCAATCCAACAGAAATGACAGAAAAAAGCAGCATTCTGTTCGCCAACTGTTCCCCTTTGATCTGCTTTAACTTTAGCACTCAGATCCAGCTGTTCAACTTACTTTATAACATCCAAACTACTTACTGCTAATTAATATTGACTGTAGTTACTGAGGCAAATGTTTTGAGAAGGTGACAAAATCTGACCCAGGTCAATTTAACATCCTCTTACTGTGGTCCAATGTTGTGATGAAGCACAGTGAGCCACTTCCTTATCAGCTTTTACAAACAGCCTGTGTCACACATGAACTGAGTAGGATCAGATAGTACATGTGTGAACACATGCATTTTCGTTTGCTGATATAACAGGCATTAGCTGTTAGCCAAACCTCCCTTCCAAAAAAAAATCACACAGCTCTTCCCTGAGAAAAACTGCTGCTCAGATACTACAACACTTAGTGACAGTCTGTGATACCTGGACATGAGAGTGAGGGGAAATATTCATTAAACTGTTGCTTTAGAATAAATAGTCAGCAAAACATTACAGTTGACTGCTAAACAGTAGCATAGGATTAAAGCTTTTCAGAGATCATGTTTTTTTCCATTTCCATCAAATTGAAATCTGGACTGTTTGGTGATCATGTCACTGAGTTTCTGTATGTTGTTGTCATGGCGGTTAAACTTGACAATTAAGATCATCAGGGGAGCGCAGCTAAAATAACTCCAGAAAATGTGACCGGGTGAATCTCAACCATGCTGAAGTCTGAAGAATAATATGGTTCGACAAATTAAATGTACCTGTGATGTTGCACAACACCAGCTGACCTGTTGATGCCCTGTTTGTTGCTCCATTGAAAGCTAGTTTGGGACGTAGTCACGTGTTTATTTGCATGTAAGGCAGATTGGTTGGAATTTTCACATACACTCTAATGTTATGACTTTGTATATATTCACCCCAATTTGTATCAGGGGTTTGGGATTCTTTGGATTTGGTTGATGATATATTCAGAGTTGTGTTTTTAAAATAAAGGTTCCCTCGCATCGGTTTTGAAAGGGAGCCGATTGTCTTTTCATCATTTTATTTAAGAATATTTTGTGACACTGTCTTCTCCCACAATAACTGATATCTTAATGCTAGGTGTAAATGGTGGTGACTTGCGAGGTCAACTTTTATTTGAATCATCCAGACTACCTGTCAATACCAGGTTTCAAAAGGTCGTCAAAATCTTTTAATGCTAAAAGGAAATTGGATTCAGACCCATTGTGTCACAAAACAGAGAAAGTAAGCTGATAGTTACGTCTGGGAGAAGATGTTTTCCCTGTCTATAACTAGGTCTTACGTTCACATTCTCTGGCTTCACTATAACAGCAACAGCAGGCTGTTCTTCCTAACACCTCTGAGCCAATAAGCATGTTAAATTCATCCTTGAGCAAAGCGAATGTGCTTTCTTCTCATGTGCCAGCATTTAATCCGGGTGGAAAGCTGGAAGTCAGGGAGCACTGCAGGCTGTTCTTGTTCCTGAAATTTCAAGGCTTTATGGTGATCAGTTTTTCACAACCTAAGCATTCCCATCGCCTTCTATGTGATCACATCAGCAGACAATCTGTTATGGGTGTTTTCTGTATCTTTATGACTACTATGTATTTTGTGGTTTACATAATCTGAGAACTACATAGTTTTAACATGTCAGTTATATGTACACTCATGTTGGTTTACATGAAATTCATATAAAAAATGGGCCTGATTTGAGCCTGCGTGGTGTAAGTGGTGTACAGTTGAAAGGAGTGTTAAAATTATGTGGGACATCAATTTCCTTAAAACCAGCAAGTAAAGAAATAACAGACAACTGTAATATGAAGTATTTAAAAAAGTCGTAAGAAGTGCAAAAATCCAGATTTTTGGATTGATCAATTCAAATAAATGCACATTAGTCTTCTGAAGTCACCTCATTTGAAACTCTTCTTGTGTGGTAGCTGTGTGGGACTGTAAACATTGTGGTAACCCCCAGGGTAGGCAGTGTCTTGTCTGGTATATGAGGTGGTACCACCAGCCTCCCACAGTCTTTTAATTACGAGTGATGGTGGGGGGAGCCCTTTTAATGAAAATAGTCCACATCATAAAAGCGGCTTTGACCAGGTTCATCCACAGTTCACACTCAGAGACAGTAAACACACAGACAGAATGAACCAAACCATTTACAGGTAGACACATACAGTCCCTTGCACAAGTATTCATACCCAAAGAACTTGTTCACATTTTCTCACAATAAAACCACAAACAAAAATGTATTTTATTGGTATTTTTGTTTGATAGACCAGGGGAGTGAAAATCCAGTCCTGGAAGGCGGCATCCTGCAACTTTTAGATGTGTCCCTGGTCCAACACACCTGAATGACTGAATCGCCTCCTCAGCATGTAATCCTGTTCTACAGAGTTCTATTAAAGACCTCATTAGGTATGTTAAAGCAGAGACACATCAAAGGTTTTTAAATGCTTTTATGAATTAAAATTAAAAAGTGTACCATTTATTTGCATTCAGCCACCTTTAATCTGATACATTTAGGTAGACTCAATGGCACAAAATTGCCTGCAGAAATCACTAAAGTTACATTTCCTCTGCAAACCAGGTAGACATCTACTGCAGAAAAACGCCCTGATAAGAAGGTAGCATTTTTTGGATGGACCCTGAACCATAGGTTTAGTTTTGTGATGTAAGGGGGATTAACACTAATATTCCCTGTTTCAGTCACCAGTTTAAACCCCTCTAAACGTCCTATTTTCTAATTTTAAATGATATGACAGGAGTAACTGGTATTTTTCGAGATGTTCTGCAAAGAAAGTTAAAATCTAACCTTAACTTCTGTTAATATTATGGTTTGATGTTTCTTGATAATTAGGATTAACTGAGAGCATTGTAGTTGTTCTTTCATAAAATCAATCATTAAACATAGAGCCTGCCTAATAACTGAGCACACGGTGTATATCTCTAAGAAGAATGTAGCACAACTGGACAGTGAACCCTGCAACCCTGGATGTTCTCAGTGAAGCAACACATTTGTAAATAGACAGGTAGAGAAATATAAAAAAAATGACATTTTGGGAAGCAGAGGTTTTTTTCTAATTTCCATGCATCACAGACTGTGAAACTGGCATGGACATCAGTGGGGCATTATTTTTCAAGACAAATGGTAAATGGACTGAACTTATATAGCGCTTTTCCAGTCATACAGACCGCTCAAAGCGCTTTACACTAGAGCCACATTCACCCAATCGCACTCACTAACGCTCACACATTCATACACCGATACACAGATCGGTAGGCAACTTGAGGTTAAGTGCCTTGCCCAGGGGCACATCGAGATATGGCAGGAGAAGCTGGAATTGAACCCACAACCTTCTGATTGCAAGACGACTACTCTTCCTACTGAGCCACAGTCGCCTCAAGATGAAGACAATCAAGATGAAAGGATGAAATAAGGATGGAGAGATGTGAGAAGAAGAGAGACAGTCAAAGTTCAGCCACTAACTAATTTTAACATCTAATCATCTTTGTTCTTTCCTTGAATTAGGTTTCTGATGGAGGGAGTGGACCTAATCGGTGGGAATCTGCCCAGAAGCTCCTGACCTGAAGCTGTATCATGGCTGAACGAGTATTGGTGTCCACAGAGGATTGGAGGAGAAAACAGTATCCTGGCAGGACGCTGGGGACTCAGTTCCCAGCAGCCTTTGCAACTCTCCTGCTCAGTTTCTCCCTGATGGGTCAATGTTGCTGTCCTCTGGGGAATTTCTACTTTTTCTCATGGCTATGCCCAGCTAGCTTTGACTCTCCCCCTGCCAAATGACCCAGAGTTCGGCTACTTGCTTGCCTTATCTGTCCTTTCCCAGGGCTGTGGTACTCTCTCCATGTCACCCGTCTCTGTCTGTCACCATCTCTGTAGTTGATATATAGTATATTAATCACATCATCTAAAGAGCAGAATTTAGGGGAAGTACATAATGCTATGCGTGGGACAGCATTGAAGTCAGAACTCCAAATATGAAAACAAATGTATTCAGACTTAATAGTAAGAACATGTAAATCTGAGGTTAATATAGGCATTTTGTTCAGAATGCAGAATGCAGAATGAAGACGAGAACCCAGTTTAAACCATGAATAACCTTCTACTGGACTGATTAAAGACAGGCAAGGCAAATGTGTGGTTGGCAATGTTTTAACATGTAATGTGTGACATGTTAACATGTGTTAGCATCATGTTTGCAGTTTCAAGCTTACTAACCCTCATCAGGAGTATCAGTGTCATGGAAAATGATGGCTTATCTGATCCATTACAATTTTAGGCGAAAATGTTGACAGAACATAAAAAATCATTTTAAATATAAGAACCTGTAGACTCCACGATCAGCATTTTAAACAATGATAGGTTAAGGTTCAAGGCCTGGATGAAGAAACTGTCACCCTTAAATGAAAGGAAACTGGTTGTGTTGCTCAGAATCGACCCAGGAGCAACCACAGCTCAAGCCTGCAAGAAACAGGAAACTGCTGAAACACCATCGTCCACAGTGGAGTGTACTTCAAATCATCATTGTACAGACCAAATCTCAAATCAACACCAGCATGATTCCATCCAAGTTGCAGCTGCCTAAATGGCCAAGCCAAATGGCGAAAAGTAAATTTTCAAACCCATAAAGACTGTACTAACTGTCTAGCACAGTTGGTATGGCAGCATCAGGCTTTGTCACTATTTTACTGCCAATGGTATGGGGCATTACACAATGTTTATGTAAATATTTCTATTTTGCAAAACAAACCCTTTTCTGTCATTAACAAGATGCATGTATCGTTCCTTTCTAACATCAATGATGCAAACAGAGCCCTATAGGCCAAATCGTACCTCATAGTGTTAGCCCCACTTCTTAATATAACGCATTTCCATCACCCTTAGAACTGGATTGCATCATGTGCTTGCTGATAAATTCCCCTACGGAATTGGACACCTCCTTAAGATACCATAAGTTAACAAAGTTAAAAATTTTTTTCGTGTTTTCTAAATATGAGTGCAAATTTCAATACCAACCATGTTGTAAAGAGTATCTCTATCATGCCAGGCAACTGTATGATATGGCAACCCATCCTCATACAAATCCCAATTCTGAAACCTCTCAGCTCCTTGCAGGGCTGGTATCTCCGGGACTTTGGATTGTGTCTGGAATAGTGAGGAGTTGCTTTGTTTATATTCTACTTCCTCTCTTTCTAATATCACCTAGTCTGGCAGATAAGTCTCCAGCAAATGTCAAATCCTTCTGAAATTGCCATCTACATGTTAGCCTGGTGACCCGTCCGCTGTGCATCCAACACAACAGCAGCGACAGGCTTCAGGGCCCTGTGACTCTGAATGGAACAAAGACAGAGAAGAACATGGACAGACTGGATGGATGAATGAATAATGCATCACTGAAAAGCCATTAACCTTTCTATTAATACAGCAAAATGCTAAATGGTTGACACTTTATCTAAAAATAATTACCTATGAGAATACAGCGTCACAGCAGGACCAGCAACACAAGGAGTGATGGATTACATTTAACAGACATGAAAATCCTAATTTGGACTCATAGGACTGCCAAGTTTAATAGGTGGCTAAATTTCCACCGCAACAACATATTTTAAACCATTTTCCTTTGAAATGCCACCAAATTTCCATACTGTACTCAGGTTATATACAAATAACCCATACGTTCCATTGGCATAAACTATGTTAATATCGCAGCAAATATGTCAGCTCAGGTTGTTTAATATGATACTGTTATATGAATTAGACAGCTGAACGGGACCATGGGGGGCAGCTGAGAGGTAGTGGCACACTGCTAAAATTGTTCCCATGCTAGCTTGTGTTTACCCTGGGCAATTGCTGCCCCCTCACACATCCAAAGTTTGCCCTATCATACTCATTCCTTGTAATTTCTCATCCCTCCCCTAGTAATCTAACTACTCCCCTCTCCTCTTTTCTCATCCCCCTTTTCTTCCCCCTCTGGAGTCTGGTAGGGTTATGTGAACGGCCAAGGAGGAGGGCTGAGAAAAAGACAAGAGGAGTGTGAAAGAAGAGAGAGATGTTGTGGGGTCATCACTAAGTCATCATATTCCCTGGTAAGGCTAGCTGCATGGAATGTTTATGTGTGTGCGAGTGTGTGTGTGTTGGTGTGTATAAGCTCAGCTGCTTTCCTGAAAGTAGGCGCACATGCCTCAGTGGGTGGTGAAGTTTGCACATTACCATGAACAAGTGTATTTGTGTGTGTGCGGGGCTGTATATCTGCTGTTGGCCAGAATATGGCTTCAAGCTAACATTCTCTTAATTAGAACCCCATTAGATACTAGATGTTTTGTGGTTTCCTCTCTTAGATGTAGTCTTCAGCCTGTTTGCTGCTACATTAACGGTGTTTCAATGAATACATTTTGTTCTAAATTCTGCCTTGTGTAGGAGTATAACGGTGCATGTATTCATACCAATGACCCTGTCGGTTTGTTATTCACGTGGCTGAACTTAATTATTTACCTGCAACAACATCAAGCTAAATGTAAACTTCACTGGTACTGGAGAAAAATCCGCTGATGTCCAACTGTCTACCTGTAGCATCCAGTCAGCCCAGACTCTGTACATTGTATGTAATGCAAGTCGAAGGAATCTACATTGATTAGAAGGAATTTTCCCAGCAGCTGCATTCAGGTACAGCTGGAACACTAGGCTGTCCAAATAACAAAAACAAATTTGACAGTTGATTAAAACATGTTTTTTAGTCAAATGTGGGCACAGTCTTATTAAAAAAATGTCTAACATTAACAATGGCTGTTTTCAAGTGGTTATGTTGTTGTATAATCTATCCATCCAGGCACTGGCCATGCCTGCTTATACTACATTATTCACTGAAAAAAATCCAACCAAAGAGGCAGCAGTACCAGGAATGTGTCAAGTTATCTAAATGCTAGGAAAAGGATGAATTTGTTTTCCAATACCAAAAGGACAGCTCGCCCCAAATCTTCATTAAAAGCCCAAAAGAAATAAATACATCTTCCCAAATAATTAAAGGAAACCATCTTATAAAGTGTGTAAAAACCAAACAGTACTCACCCGGGTTTTTAAAATTTTTTTTCCCCCCAAAAATTTCCTTTTTCTCCCAGATCCACTACACAGTTTTAAAAGGGGTAGTCACTTTCTATTGAACACCCGGGCCCCCCCATCCCCCTTTAAATTCCCAACCCCAGGGAAAGTTACCATTTAATTTGAAAAAAAGGGTACAGAGGATCATTTCAATGCCTCTTAGACCATACCACATTGTTGTTCTCTTGCTAGTTTTTACACTAAATAGGAAAATTTCCCGAAGGGCTACCATGTAAATTTCTGTTTTTAGTAATTTCTAACAAATTTGTCCCATTTTTAGGTTTTTTAAATTGTCCCCAAAAGTCCCGTTTCCGTTTTTCCCCCCCTTTTTTCCCCCTTACTGTTTTAGGGTTTATTTTTCCCAATTTTTTTTTATCCATTTATTTCTTTTAAGCATTGTGATAAATTATGGAGATAAAGATTATATATTCAATATATCACTTAGAGTCATTTTGGTTTGAACAGGGGTCTTAATCTGTCACATTTCATAAAAACAATGGCAACCCAAAAATTTCTTTTAAAACTTTTTTTAAAATAATAAAAACTTGAATTTAAATTTCATTATTTAAAATGAAAACCCCTTCCTTCTGCCCTTTTGATTTTTTTTTTTCTAGAACATTTTTTTGGAAAAACCAAACAAAAAGGGAAAAATAAAAAAAGGAAAATAAACAAAAACAAAATTTCAATTTTTATGGGAAGATACAAACTGATGCAGAGGTGGGAAATGACCCCCAAACTTTCGAGACCCCCATGGCCCCATGTTTTCTTTTTTTTGGGGGACATCAGGAAACTATATCCCCCAGGGGGGGTTATAAAAGCTAGGTTTATACTTTTACACACTGAAACAGGGGCCCCAAAGGTTTCGAAAGGGAAATTTGGGCGGGAATCAAGTTGTCCCTGCCGCTGCACGTGGGGCCCCCCGGTCAGCGGGACCATGCCCTGCCCCCTTTTTTATTCAAAGAACGAAGTTTTAAAGGGGAAACATTTTTACAGACAAAAAACCCCCAAAAGGTTTAAAAGGGGAAAAGCGAAGTACAAAGTTAGACTGTAGTTTTTTAGAGCTTTTTGATTGTTAAGAGTCCAAAATTGTATCTAGGTACAGTTTTAGATCCTTTACAAAGAGGTTAAGAAGGCTTTTTCCTTTTCATTGTTTTACTATTATGAATCTGAAACTTTGCAACACACAGAATAACGTCGATAACTGTTTTCGATAGTGCACGCAGCCATTTTTGGTATGTTACGTGAGGCGTTTTTTTCTTTCTTTTAATAAATTTCTACTGGATATCCAGCATACTTCCCCTTGTGTTTTCGAAGAATACTGCAGCAACGTCAGCGAGAAATATGAATGCCTACAGTGCTTGTCCAGGCTTGTGCGCCGTCAGCGTAGTCCTGGGCGATACCCGAAGCGCGGTTATAACGAAGCCTTAAGGGTGTCACTGGAATAGTGCAGAACACAGATGTGTGAAAAGTGCTCTTATTTCAGCATAGACTGTGATGTCAGAAAGGTTGTTCCCTCGATCAAATCTTTTATCCAGTTTTCAAAGTCAGGTTACCTATAAATCATAAGTATAAAAGCAAATGAGTTCCATATGATCGTAGCTCCACAAGACAAGATAGTGTTTACTGAAGAGGCTTTCCTGTTATAAACATAGCTTTTTTACTGCTTTATTTCTAAGACACCCTGCTCTCTATTGTCCTCATCACATCCCTTTCCTCATCTTCGAACCTTTCATCTCTTCGACCTCTCCTCCTCTCATTTCACCCAAATATTTCAGTGTGGCCTGCCGTTGTCTCTCAACAGTAACTCGACCCATAAACAAACGTCCTTACATTCTGTAATCACAGACCTCAAACTACAAGACATTTAAAGGGTCATATTTTATCCCTCTATAAAAAAGGTGGAAAGAAAGAGGCTCTAATGTTCAGGCCTCTTCCTCGGAACAGATCCAGTCCATAGTATCAGTTTGCTAAAGCGCGACTGGGAGGGGAGACAGCAAAGGGAGAAATGTATGTCTTTGAGGAGTTCCACATTGCCCCTTGCTTGATCAAAGCACTCTGCAGCCTCTGTGGCTAATTGTGGGGATTATGTGTAAGTGCTCGGAAAAAACTGGCCTCATTTTATGAGGCTGGTGTCCCACACACTCATTTGGAAATACAGACACACACAAATTCACTGCGAACGCTACTATGTTAAGTAATTGGCACCAAAGTGCACAGCTGACCTCAGATGTATAATTCAGGATGTTGTACATTTTTGGTGTAAGACTGACAGAAAATAGGACAGCTTAACTTAAAAGACTCTTAACCAAAGAGTAAAATACTGGTTTAAAAAACAGACAGCAATCCAGGAGACACTAAAAATCCGACACAAGATGCACTCGCACACACAGAGGCAGACACATCCTGTCATGTTGATCTAGTTTCAAGGATGAAGGCGAGACTGGAAAGATTGGAGTGCCAAACGTCTTGTCAGTGTCAGTTGTAAAGCTGCTTCCCCTAAAGCCACTTCCCTCTGATCAGACAGTCTCCCTCTCTCTCCCTCTCCCTCTCTCTCTCTCACACACACTCACACACACAGAACACACACGCACAAACACACTGAAAACTGTGGTCAGTTGAGCGGATCTTAAGTGAGGTCAGGAGTAGTTTGGAAACACACGCACAGTTCACAAAGAGACTTTCTTTCTAGGGTTTATGACTCTTCTCTATAGTTTTCCTGACCACAAACACACACTCTGACACACACACACATTTACACATGGGCAAAGGCACATAGGAAACCTCACACAAAGCTGATATAGCGGATATGGTTTTGAGAGGGAGAGAATGGTGTACGGTCGGCATCAGGTCCAAGCAATTAGAAAAGTGTCCAAACCCCTTTCAGGCAGCCACTGTGGAGCCAGACAGAGCTCTCTCTCTCTCTCTCTCTCTCTCTCTCACACACACACACACACAGAGACAACAACAGCTCTCTACTCCAACCTAGGGATTTGCTCAGGATAATTTCTCTTATATTCACCATGTAGGGTTTTACAAGGTTAGGTCCAAAATCTCTGAGCCACTGCTAACTACAAGCATACTACCAGCTGGCCCTTGGCCTCCAGTCTAAAAGCTCAAGTGCTTGATTGTGGCTGGTTGGACATCTTTTTAGGCTTTGAGGTCTGAAGACTTTTCCAATAAGATGAGCATAGAAGACAATGGCAAACAGCTAATCTTGTCTTTATGCCGCCTTTGTCTATGAGTGCGGGGCTCTTGTAGAGGCAGTGCTCAGGTAAGACGGTGTGTCAAAGGTTAAGCTGGGAGATTCAGACTTGCACACACAAGTTAATTAAAGTTTGTCTAAGGGGGTGAGAATGTCTGTCAAGAAGGCTGCTGGAGTCTCAGAACTGGACTGAGAAAGGAATGCTGTCGACTTCAGAGTTGGCTGAGTACTGCCAAAGTGTTTTCAGAAAGTGCTTGCACAGATAACACTGGAGCAGAAATCTGAAACATTAAAAAAGCATTTTCTTTTGAAGTAGTATGCCAGCACAGGAAGTAGTGTGCCTGTTAACTGGACTCATCAATTCTGCTTTCAGCAGCACTTCAACGCATATCCACAGTGTTGTATACACAACGAATTTGCTTGAATTATGCAAACCAAAATGAAAGCAACTCCAATCAGGAACTCAGATGAGGAGTTTAAATTTTTTTTGACATACTGTAACGAAAGTAAAAGTCAGATTACATCTCGTGAAATACCAAGCTGTTTTTCTTTTTTTGAAGGATAGTGATAAATCCAGATGTTGCTAGAGGATAACTGTAGAAAATGTTCCAAAGTGCTGCACAGTTACAAGGGATCAGCTCAACAGAAATATAAAACTGGTGATTGGTAGTTTCTGATATTGGTTTCAAAATAAGCAAAGCGTGATGTGCTGTTATGTGTTTAAAAGATGACCTTTTTAAATCTATTTCTGTGACATTTTACAGCTTTAGAATCTTTAGAACCTAAGTGGAAGATAAGCTATACAAATGCACAGGAGTGTAAAAAGGGAAGACACTCAGTACTGTGGTAATAAGATACACAGTGCAGTGGAGTAGTATGGCAGTGCACACTGCTGCAGCAGCTCTAAACCTTTCCTGTCAGTGCTTTTGGTTGTTTATATTTGTGTTGCTTCTTGTTCGGTTCTGTGGAGCAACAAACATCTACAGTCAGCAAGATTTCCATAAAATTAGGAGCTTGTTTCGAACAGCGTGTTAGAAAAGAATTTGTTAACACACACATCATCCTGGTGGACATACTGTGGCTAGGAAACCTGGATCTCTTGTTGATTACCATCTCCAGGGTAAGGAGAGGAGGGCAGCACCATGAGCAGGAGCAGAAGTGAGACTGTAGAGTCGGCACTGTAGAGCTAGGCTAAGTCACAAAGCCCACTGCTTCCCAGCCTTTTACTTGACCCAGATCCCTGGGCAACAAGATGGATGAACCGAGGCTACAGGTAGCCACAAACAACATTGCGAGAGACAGTTGCATTCTGTTGGTCACAGAGACCTGGTTATACTCATCCATCCCGGATTCTGCTATCAAGCAAGCAGGCTACTCTGCGCAGTACCAGGACAGGAAGCAGGACTCCGGTAAGAGCAGAGGAGGGGGGTTCTGTGTGTACATTAATAAAAGCTGGTATACTAACATAATTACTGTAGACGGTCACTGCTCCTCCGACCTGGAGTATGTGACGGTTAAATGCAGGGCCATCTATCTCCTGAGAGAGTTCATCGTAGTCATGGTGACTGCTGTTTACATCCCACCAGATGCTAACAGTAGCTCGGCTGTCAGACTTCTACATAGCAGCATTAGCGACCGGCAGAGCAATCACCCTGATGCTGTGCACATTATGGCGGGGGACTTTAATTTTGCAGCAGTGCTCCCCAAATTCCATGAGCATGTAAAGTGTGTTACCAGGGCAGTTAATACAATGGACAAGGTCTACAGCAACATCAAGCTAGGTTATAAGGCTAGGCCACTACCACACCTGGGCCAGTCTGACCACCGGTCCTTGTCACCGGTTCCTACTTAAGACAGCACAGCTTGAGCCAACCTGAAGAGAGACATCAGAATGGCCAAGTTGGACTATAGGAGGAGTATAAGGGACCATCTGGACAGCAACAACAGCAGGCAGGTGTGGCAGGGGATCCAGCAGCTCACAAACTACAAGTGCTGCATCACTGAAGAGGAGCTGAACCTGTTCTTTGCTCGCTTTGAGCTGATGCTACCACATGCAGCTGCACTGCACCCTACAGCCCACAGCAGCTTCACCCTCACTGTGGAGGAGCATGAGGTGAGGCGCACCTGCAGGCTGTAAGGCTGAGGAAGGCTGAGGAAGGCTGCTGGACCCGGTGGTATCATAGGACAGGTGCTGAGGGACTGTACTGACCAGCTAACAGGAGTCAGCTGGTTCAAATCCACTCTCCTACCCCGTCTAAGATCCTCCATCATTGTCCTCCGGCCCAAGAAACCCCACATTTCCAGTCTTATTGACTACTGGCCAGTTGCAATGACGCCAGTGGTGATGAAATGCTTTGAACGTCTGGTTAAAGGCTCACATCACATCACTCCAGCCCAAACGTTTTGAGCCCCACCAGTTTGCCTACAGGACTAATAGAATGCAGTACCCACAGCCCTCCACGCCGCACTGTCCCATCTAGAACAGCGGGTGAGCTAAATGCGGCTGCTTTTTGTGAACTATAGCTCACCATTTAACACCATCATCTCCCACAGACCCCTGGAGAAACTGAGACATTGGACTGCCACATTCCACCTGGATGTGGATCCACAGCTCCCTGTTGTTTCACAGTCAGGGGGTCAGACTGGGTCAGCATACATCGTCGGTCCGCAGCCTCAGCACCGACTCTCCACAGTGTTGTGTGCTGAGCCTCCTGCTCTACACCCTCTACACCTATGACTGCACCCCTGCTAAGTTCACAGATGACACCGCAGTGGTGAGGCTCATCTCTGGGGGGGGTTGAGTCCACCAATAGGGACGAGGTGGAGTGGCTGACAGTGTGGTGCACAGAGAGCTACTTGTTTCTCAACATCTCCAAGACCAAGGAGATAATAGTGCACTATAGGAAAAAGAGGACGGACATTTCACCACTGATCATCAGTCGGGACCGTGTGTAGAGGGTGGCTGACTTCTGCTTCCTGGGAGTCCACATCGAGGAGGATCTGACCTGGAGCGTGAACACCTCTGAGATGCTGAAAAAGGCCCAGCGGAGACTTCACCTTCTGAAGGTTTTTAGAAAAATAATGACCTACTGCATCTGTGTGTGGTACAGCTGTACAGTGCAACAGAGAAAAGCGCTCCAGAGGGTCATTAATGCAGCCCAAAAGGTGAATGGCTGGCCTCTTTCCACACCAAAAGAACGTCACAGTTCTCACAGTCTCCAAAAAGCCCAAAACATTATAAAGGACTCATGGGGTTACGCTCCGTTGGAACTGTTGCCCTCAGGCAGACGCTACAGATCTATTAAAGCAAGGAGAAGCAGGTTCAACAACAATTTCTATCCAACAGCAGTAGCTAAACTCAACACAGCCAGAATGTGCCAGAATTTCTCTCTCTTTTCTCTTCCTAGAAGCTACACCTGGCCAGACTCTGTGTCTACCTGTAACACCTTTCTGGAGAGGGGAATCCTCCAAGCTTCTGCTGGCAACAACTTAATGCTCACCCTCTACCGATGATCCACATGGCCCTGTCTTTCAGTGTTTAACCCTTTCTCTCTCCTAGACATAGCTACTGACTGAGCTTTTACTGTAACTAATTATATGTGCTCTCTTCAGACTCTAAACTTGAAAACTGGCTCAGAGTTTATCTGTTCCTTCTTTCTAGGTGAAACGACTAAAGGAGCTACATCCATTAACATTTACTTTTCCTTCCCATAGAAAGTACTCCTGGATCAGTGCTTCTTTGTTCTCTTTGTGTCTCTGCTCTGTTCTCTCTAACCCCCACTCGGTCGTGGCAGATGGCCGCTCACACTGAGCCTGGTTCTGCTGGAGGTTTCTTCCTGTTAAAAGGGAGTTTTTCCTCTCCACTGTTGCTACATGCATGCTCAGTATGAGGGATTGTTGCAAAGTCAACGCCAGTGACTGTCCACTGTCTCTACATGCTCATCCGGGAGGAGTGAATGCTGTAAGTCACTGACTGGATGCAATCTGCTGGGTTTCCTTAGATAGAAAAACTTTTTATCCAATTTGAATAAATAACAGAATCTGACTGCACTGTTCAATGATTAAGATTAATTGGAATGTATGTACCTGACTTTTGTGAAGTGCCTTGAGACGACGTGTTGTGAATTGGCGCTATATAAATAAACTGAATTGAAATTGAATTGAATTGAATTGAATGTAAAGGAAGATGCAGTGGTTGAAATGTAATATTAGTATGAATGTATGTGTGTTTTTATTTTATCTTTTTAACAACTGCCTTTATTTTTCTATTTTACATACATTATTTATTGCTCATGCACAGACCAGATAGCTTTTTTCTCTATTTCATTGTACTTGTAACAATGACAATAAAGGATATTGTTTTCTGATTCTCTGATAAAAATATGTTCCTGAACAGTTTCAAAGCGATAAAGCTGCCACAGACTACTGCCAAAATAGCAGTAGTTTCATCATTTTCCCATGTTCCTTTAGTTAAACAGGTACAGTGCCTTGCGAAGGTACTCAGCCCCCTTGAACAGGTCAACCTCTTGCCACATTTCAGGCTTCAAACATAAAGATATAAAATTCTAATTTTTTGTGAAGAATCAACAACAAGTGGGACACAATCGTGAACTGGAATGAAATTTATTAGATGTGTCAAACTTTTTTAACAAATAAAAAACTGAAAAGTGGGGCTTTAACAGTGGGGATGGTGTGTTCAGGGTGATGAGCTGTGTTGCTTTTACACCAAACATATCGTTTTGCATTGTGGCCAAACAGTTCGATTTTGGTTTCATCTGACCAGAGCACCTTCTTCCAGATGTTTGGGATGTTTGTGGCAAACTTTAAACGAGACTTTTTATGGATATCTTTGAGAAATGGCTTTCTTCTTGCCACTCTTCCATAAAGGCCAGATTTGTGCAGTGTACGACTGATTGTTGTCCTATGGACAGACTCTCCCACCTCAGCTGTAGATCTCTGCAGTTCATCCAGAGTGATCATGGGCCTCTTGGCTGCATCTCTGATCAGTCTTCTCCTTGTTCGAGATAAAAGTTTAGAGGGACGCAGTGGTCTGATACTCCTTCCATTTCAATATGATTGCTTGCACAGTGCTCCTTGGGATGTTTAAAGTTTGGGAAATCTTTTTGTATCCAAATCCGGCTTTAAACTTCTCCACAACAGTATCTTGGACCTGCCTGGTGTGTTCCTTGGTCTTCATGATGCTCTCTGGGCTTTAAACAGAACCCTGAGACTATCACAGAGCAGGTGCATTTATACGGAGACCTGATTACACACAGGTGGATTCTATTTGTCATCATCAGTCATTTGGGACAACATTGGATCATTCAGAGATCCTCACTGAACTTCTGGAGTGAGTTTGCTGCACTGAAAGTAAAGGGGCTGAATAATATTGCACGGCCCACTTTTCAATTTTGTATTTGTTAAAAAAGTTTGACACATCCAATAAATTTCATTCCACTTCACGATTGTGTCCCACTTGTTGTTGATTCTTCACAAAAAATTAGAATTTTATATCTTTATGTTTGAAGCCTGAAATGTGGCAAGAGGTTGACTAGTTCAGGGGGGCCGAGTACTTTCGCAAGGCACTGTATATTCAGATGCAGTTTTCACCTGTTCACCAACCTCTGATGGCACTTTCAGCCTTCAGCATTAAAACTGCAGGTTTTTGTAAGAACTAGGAATGAATGGAAAAAAAGAGAAGAAAACGTGAACAAAAGAGTGAATGAAGAAACAGACAGCAGACGTGTAGAAGAGGAAGAGGATAACCTCGGGAGGGCCATAAAAAGAGAGTAGTCTGGAGAAAAGGATGAAGAGGAAGGAAGGAGAATGAGGAGGAGAGAAGATGAGCAGACGGTGTCCTTTATGTATTGGTTGAGTGTCTCCTAGGGCTTTTGTAATGCTTTATGCAGACCCACTTTTCAAGGTCGCTGCATGGCCGTCTTTCCCAGCTGTTTTCATCTTCAGTTTCGGCCTTGCTTCTCTCCCTTAGGTAAGTTCCTTTATTTCTGTCTTTCTGTGACTTTGGAGCTGAATATTCCCCAGGAGTGACAGATTATCCACAGGCAAATACAACAAAATAAAAGAGAGAGTGCCAAGATTTTAATCCCAACTATTCTGGGGGAGGTGCTGAAAATGTACAACAGCACATAACTTTTTTTTTTTTACCGTGTCCTGTCTGGCCGAGTAGCCCGAGTGCCAAGAAATTGCCCAACAGATTTACTTTCACAAGCGGAGCATCACAGCTTTTGCTTTAAGGCTCTGCTTGATATTTATAAAAGAAACTTTATTATAAACTTCTTTGGGAATATTTCAATTGTTACGGACACGGAGACTGAAATGAAAAGGAAAACAGAAGCTTGACAAAGAGAGAGATGGGGCAAAAGGGAAGAAGGGGAAAAAAGGAAGAGAGATTGGAGGAGAGAAAGAAGGATGAATAGAATAAAAGATTACACCCTGCTTGCTTATACACAAATTAGCACACGGGATTTATGAATGTAAAATGTACTTAGTGAGAAGTGCAGCCCAATATAGATCATCTGTGTATCTATCAACACCTGTGTGGACGCACTTTGTATACAAGGTTTCTCCACAAAAATATGCAATAGCGAGTGTGAGGACCCACCGACCTGCCCCGTGCGGACACTGAGGAGATCCGAGCCACAGACATCCAAAGGCCCCCCAAAGCACAGGAACCCCAGGAGAACCACCGCCGGGACCATCGCAACCCCCCCAGAGAAGAGCAGTGGAGAGTCCTGGGGGAGCCACCCAGCAGCGACAGTGCAGAAGCCCCAGGGAACCGCAGCGACGAGCCCACAGGCCCCGCCAGCAGCCGTCCACGCCCGAGCAGATCCAGCCATGGACCCAGAGACCCAAGACCCCGGGACACACCACCCCCAAGGCAGAGGCCCGACAGAGCCCAGGGGTCCAGGCCCCGGCAGGCAGCCACCTGGAGTGAGCCAGCACACACCAAAGCCCCACGCCCCGGACACCGAGAACCACAAGTACACCAGCGGGCAGAGACTCCAACCACCGGCAGGCAGGGTGGCAGGGAGGAAATAGGCCCCCCATAATATGGGGGGGCCTAAGCTGATCCAAGAGAGGGAGCAGTCAAAGACCCAACCTGTCACAAAAAAAAAACAACAAAAAAAAAAAAAACGGCATTCACAGTCACCCACTCCCATCCTCATCCACACACATAAAATCACTCGCTCCCAACGTAGAGACAAACAGCAATGGACATCATACACTCACTCACACTCCCCATGCCTACTCTATACTCCAGGGTCCGGGCGCCGGCAGCCCCTAGGGGCAACCAGCCCACGGACACAGGAGGTGGTTCCCTTCCCTCCTGGGGCAGAGACAGGCAGACAGGCCCAGACCCGGGCGGTCCCGGCCTCGCCCAGAACCCAGTCCCCAACAAACCCCCATCCACCTTCGGAGAGGGGGCTATGTACAAAAGAGGGGTCCACATGGCCCAACCAGCCCCGCCAAACCAGAGCTGCCCCAGGACGGAGCAGTCCCGACCCCCAACGAGCTCCGATCCCGACCCCATGAGTCTCCCACCCTAGTGAACCCCAACATGAGCCAAGCCACAGGGCCACCCCCAACAGGGACACCGATATCGAACACATACCCCCGAACCCAAACGCCACGAATCCCCCCCCCCACAGGGGCACACCCCCACAGGTGAACTCCATAGCCGAGAGGCCGATGAAGCCACACCCACCCAGCGCAAGCTCCAAACACAGCCCCGCTCTAAGCACCCCCACCGCACCCCGCTCCCCACCACACAGCGCACTGCAACAGCAAGGCAAGGGCCCCGCGCAACACCACCCCCGCCCACTGGCGCAACAGGGCGGACCCCACCAAGCACCGCACCCACAACAGGACCCCCGACCCCGCAGCATGACGGGACAAACTCACCCACTCAATCCCCAGGGCCGGTGCACATAACTTGATGCCGTTTCATTATAAACTACAGATCATGTTACCACAGAGTTAAAGGGCCACATGCATGTTAGTATTTGCAGTACTAACTTGTGTACTATATATAACAAGATACAAGTTAGAATGCTTCCTGCTGTGCTTTTCGCTTCTATAGAAGAAAAATTACTATTAACAAGCTACTGAGAAAATGTACAACTCAGTTTCCAAGTTCTTTTAAAACTGGATGATGCTAGAAATGTGAAGTAAGCATCTACACACTGCACTTGATGCTCAGTTGGCCCACTCTTACTGAATGCATGTTCAGTGAAGTTACCCCCTGACAAGAGGTCCAAACTGGACAGTTACCACATCATCAAAAAACATTTTATGTTGTTTAACATGGGGTTGTAAGTAGGACGTATTAGTAATGAATGTTACTACTTAGTGTGCTCTAATGTTGAAGAAGCAGGAAGAATTTAAAAGAGGAGACTCATGCTTACTAATATTTAGAAGAAATTCGATCTAAAATGCCTGTAATCACAATGCAATGACATTTTTAAGGTTTGACGTACATATTTTAGATATTTGTTGCACAGTGGCGTGGACCAAGCAAAGGTTCTTCCAGCCTTCCAGCTCACTTACCATTAGCCCACTGCAGGTACGACACTGAATACTGACTAATCAAGAGACAAAATTATCTGAATTCTGCTGCTAATTTTAGCTTTCCAGTCTTCTTAAATATTTGACCTGCCAATACAGACTTTGGATCATTCTGATCTCTCTTTAAGATCTATAATAAGAATATTTAAGGACCACATGAAAAAAAATACATCCTCTCGATCATTGATTTTTAATGAGGAGAGGCCATATGAAAATTAATGTGTGAAAAAGTAGTCACTGTATAAGTTTTAGTGTTATTTAAAAACTTAGCCCTATTATCCTCCACCATCACTCTGGGATTTTAAAAGAGCTGTACTCTCTTCAACCTTTGCGTTCTCGGTTTTAAGTCTTGCTCTCTTTCTCAATGTAATTGAAAATACAGTCTTCTTAAAAAGCTTGTTACATTTCTGAATCTTCTCTGACTTCATATTTAAACAGCTTACTGAGTCTTTTTCATTCAATAACAGCAACCAAACCAAACTAAAGAGGCTTTTAATTAGCGGTCCTGGTTGCTCTTCATATGGTGACTGGGTTGGATTTTTGAGTTTCTGATCGGCCGATAAAGCTTAAAAGCAGATTACTGCCATCAACAGATGTATTATTTGCACATCTTGAAAGGAAAAGAAGAAATAGCGACATATGTGATCTTTTTGCTGCAATTTGCCTTAAAAGTTTTCACAACATAACAAAAAAGTGTTCAGTCCAGCTACAATCATTATTATTCAAATTTGCATGAAATGTGGAAACAAAGCCCCTATAATGAATTCCATTGTCAGTGTTTTGAATGGCATTTGCAGCTCTCTATTGCCAGCAACAAAAACATCTCCATTTGAGTAATGTCCAGTGCCTGTGGGAGAGGAACACCTATAGATTTACGTTTGCTGTCAGTGTGTCACGTACATGTGGCACGAATATCACAGGAGTCACCCTGCTGTGACCCCTTCAACCATCTGCTTTAAGCAGCCTGCGCCAGCCCCTCATTCTGCCTGCCTACACGGTTACTGACCCATTCCACATGCCAGAAACAAGACAGATGCCCCTGATACCCCAACTCTAGGCCCACCCCCACCTCTCAACAGCATTTCACCGCTTCTCCCTGTCATCCAGACCAGACACCCTGACCTCCTCCATCTTCCTCCTCTTCCACTGCCACTGGGCTAGACGCTTTCCTCAGTCTGCCAGGAGACATATGCTATGTGATGACGGTAGGTAGATCAGGGTGCAGCGTGCAAGTGAACCTTACAGGCTGCAGACTTGTTAACATGTGTAGGCGGTTACAGCAGGTAGGAAAGACTATGACAATCCTGAAAGGACATGTCTCGAAGCAGGAAAAAATAAAAGACTCCCTTAGAAACTATTACATACTAGCATGTGAAGCCAGACACACATACACATGCACAAACAGGAGGCTGAGGTCCATCCTCTGACCGGTCGGTGACCTGACAGTCCAGCAGCTGCTAGTTGTTTGATGTTTCACTCTAAGGATCATATTTCATTTCCAGCCTCTTCAGCCAATAGGAAAAAGACAGCGAGATGGAGGAAGGCTCATCTTCCTCTTTTCACCCTTTAGGACTGCAGTCCAGACTCTACTGAAAATTCCCTATGCACTGTAAACAACAGTGTTAATATGCTTCATATAAACTTCCTAATGAGGTTACTCTGAATATGCAGGCTGGCAAACACACACTCACACACAGAGAGTAATGTAGCTGAATGCACTGACTGAGGGGCAAGTTCAGAATGTTGAAATGCATTCACACATTAACAAAGTCAAGTGACAACGACACATCAGAGGGAAGCGAGTGTGTCCCAGCACGCTGTGTTTGTGTGTGTGCAGCAGATGGAGACAGGCTGGACATTAGACCCTCTGGCCTGATGAAGTCGGCAAATGACAGCAGGGTTGAACACTGTCCTTAGAGGCACCCATTCACAATAGCACACATTCACACACACACACATATGCCTGATATGTCATCAAATCCAGCCAGACATAAGTGAAAGCTTTGATGCAACTGCTGAGTACATCAAACTATATTATGAACAATAAACATACACAACATGTGTCCAACGGTTAGTACAGTCACCTCACAGTAAAGAAGCAAATTAGTTTATATCCCTTCAGGGAGCTTTCTATGTGGGGTTTCTCCCAATGTATACATGACCTTTCACCATATTTGGTTAATTGGTTGTTTTAATCTTACAATATATGTGAGTGTGTATGTTTAAAAACTGTGTTTACCTACAGTTGTGAATGTTTTTATCTCATAAAATCTTCCACTCAGTGCTAAGCAACCTCCTTTCTTCATCATATTGCTAACGTGTTTGAATGTATAAAATGCAGAGAGACAGGATGTTAATAGCTTGAACTGTTAAGATGAAATAGCCTGATCACTAAGACTATCAATTAACAAAGCCGACTAGTTTTAAATCTGGGATCTGGAACCTGGTTGACTTGGGTTTGACGTCATTCCCAGATTCAGGGTCTAGCTTCTAACATATTTTTACATGCACTGTATGAAAAGTCACCAAATAATTTTGTCTGACATTAAATCCAACTAAACCTTTCCTGTTTTACCAAGAATGGGCTATCCTAAGTTCAAACAATTATATCAACTTTTAACATCATCAGAATGTTCAGCCATTGCACTGTTCAGGTAGGAGACAGGTTCTGTGTTCCAAATATCAGCTTGTTTTGTTCTGCAATGTGTGTATCAAGCCCAGAACAAAAGCCAAAGACCTTGTAAAGATACTGGCTGAAGTTGGTTAGAGAGGCTTATTAAAAAGCCAGATTACAGTTTGCAGTTAAACTCTGGGACAAAGACCTTAACTTTTGGAGACATTTCTGTGGTCTGATAAAACGAAAATTGACATGTTTGGTTGTAATGCCCTTAGTTTGGAGGAAAATGGGTTCTCAGGCTTGTATTCCTGAGAATATCGTTTTATCTGTTTGTATGGGGGTGGCAGCATCATGCTGTAGGGGTGTTTTGATGGAGGATGGACTTCATAGATGGCTTCAAAAGGAAAGAACATTTAATAACCACATTGAAGCAAGATCTTAAAATATTAGCCAGAAAGGTAAAGCTTGCACACAAATGGGTCTTCCAAATGGACATTGACCCTAGGCTATGCCGCCAAATTAGTTACAAAGTGGCTTAAAGACAACAAAGTCAATGATTTGGAGACGCCCTAATCAAGAGCCCAAATATTAGTTCCATTTAAAATTTATGAACAAAGCTGAAAAGGTGTGTGAGCAAGGCAGAAACATGATTTAGTTACACCAGTTAGATCAGGAGGAATGGGTCTAAAAGATTCTCTCACTCAATATTCTAGCATGCATGGAAATAATTTTGGTAATCCCATCTGACCTAACACAGAAAAAGTGTGGTCTCTGTGCTACTAGTGATTTTTCATGACCGGTATTAGAAAGAGAGGGGGGAGAAGATGGACATAAAGGTTGGGAATCGACGACTGCCTCTGTATATGGGGTGCTCACTCTACTGCTACACCACCGGCTGCCACCAGATTTATTTTTATAATTACGCAAATGGCTTCCACAGTTGTTCACTGTTTACTGCATCACCATAATGCTTTTGCTTTTTCAATATGTCCCTCACTATTTTCTTTATAAGAGCCTTATATGCACCTGCATTACATCACATACAAAAATCTGTGAGGTTTTAGTACAACTCGAAAGGAAAAGTTTTTAACCAAAACAATTAAGATTTTTGCATTAGTTTTATTTTTGTTTTTATATATTATCTCTCACTAGCGTGTTTACCAACCAAAAATTTTAAATACATCACCTAACCCAAAAAAAGACTGGAAACACATTAGATCTTAACTGGCAAAGAAATCATGCTGGATATCCATACTGATATGAAATGGGTAATGTATTAGGATGGTCACATCATTTGATGAAAATGAAAAAGATCAACCCACAGAGGATCTACGGGTTTCATCCTCATACCCAATGGCAGTCAGGTTGCCATTGTTTATCATGTACAGGTCTGTGTGTCCCTCCATGGATATTCCTCACCAGACCAACACTGACCCACCACCAGACTGGTCATGCTGAACAATGTTGCAAGCGGCATGATGTTCACCGCAGTTTCTCCAGACCCTTTCACACCCCTCACGAGTTCAGAGTGAACCTGCTCTCATGTGTGAAAAGAACAGGGTACCAGTGCTGAACCTGCCAATTCCAGGGTTCTCTGGCAAATGCCAGTTGAGCGCAACGGTGCTGGAAAGTGAGAGCAGGGCTTACTAGAGGGCGTCGGGCCCTCAGACCATCCTCAGTAAGTCTGTTTCGGAAGGGTTGGTCTGAGACATTCATGTTGGCCTACTGGAGGTCATTTTTTAGGGCCCTGGCTGTACTCCTCCTGTTCCTCTTTGCATAAAGAAGCAGATACCAGTCCTGCTAATGGGTTAAGCACCTCAGACGACCCTGTCCATCTCTCCTGAAGTAACTGCCTGTTTTCTGGAATCTCCTCCATGCTGTTGAGACTGCGCTGGTAGACAGCAAACCTTTGAGCAAAGGCATGTATTGATGTACCATCCTGATGGGCCATCCTGGAGGGAGAACATTTAAGAGGACTCCACCTGCAAAACCATTCCTGTTTTTGGGGTCGTCTCAGTGTTGCCCCTTTAGTGCACCTGTTGTTATTTCCATTAACACTAAAACAGCTGACACTGATTAACAACCCCCTCTCCTACTGAACTGACCAGATCAATGATAGTTTAACTGACTTGATATTAAACTCTAAGTGTTCCTTAAATTTTTTTGAGCAGTGTAAATAGCAGAATATCCATCCTGTGATGAAAGCCAACCTCTGTTTTCACAAGGAATGCAGATATTCCTGTAAACACTTTACTCCATGTCTTGATCCTACATCTGACACTAAAGTAAAAACTCTTTACCACTCAGGTTTCAATGGTGCAAGGAGCGCAAATCTTGGGCTGTGGACAATGTAAAACATGTATTGTTCTCTGATGAGTCCACCTTTACTGTTTTCCCCACATCAGGGAGAGTTACGGTGTGGAGAAGCCCCAAAGAAGCGTACCACCCAGACTGTTGCATGCCCAGAGTGAAGCATGGGGGTGGATCAGTGATGGTTTGGGCTGCCATATCATGCCATTCCCTTGGCCCAATACTTTTGCTAGATGGGCGCGTCACTGCCAAGGACTACCGAACCATTCTTGAGGACCATGTGCATCCAATGGTTCAAACATTGTTTCCTGAAGGCGGTGCCGTGTATCAGGATGACAATGCACCAATACACACAGCAAGACTGGTGAAAGATTGGTTTGATGAACATGAAAGTGAAGTTGAACATCTCCCATGGCCTGCACAGTCACCAGATCTAAATATTATTGAGCCACTTTGGGGAGTTTTGGAGGAGCGAGTCAGGAAACGTTTTCCTCCACCAGTATCACGTAGTGACCTGGCCACTATCCTGCAAGAAGAATGGCTTAAAATCCCTCTGATCACTGTGCAGGACTTGTATATGTCATTCCCAAGACGAATATACACTGTATTGGCCGCAAAAGGAGGCCCTACACCATACTAATAAATTATTGTGGTCTAAAACCAGGTGTTTCAGTTTCATTGTCCAATCCCTGTAGGTGGGATTAGGAATTGGAGGAAAGAGACAACAGAGATTAGGGCTCAACTTTGCAGTTATCTAATCACAGATCATTGCAAAAGGAAGCCAGATTTGGTACTTGAAATCAGATCAGGCTATTGGCACAAAGCAATTTCCTCCAGACTAATATTTATAAAGAATGTTATGGTTGCAAGTGATCAGGAAAATAAGAAAAAGTAAATTGTAAAAGCACAAATCTGTGCAGTGTTATTATGGAAATGGTCAAAAAATAATTTCAGGTAAAGGAACGCAACAATTAAACGCACCAGTAATGTCATTCCAAGTCTACTAGTTGTTGGTGTTAAGGTAGCCCATAATATTAATGTGCTGAACGGCTGCTGAAAAATGTCTGCGCTATTACTATCCAGTGCAAAACAAGAAGATTTGGCTGACCTTTTCACCTTTGAATGTGGAATATGCAAGCACAAGTACATGTGTAAAGACCCTCCTATGTATTCCACTGACAAACAGGAGCTCCAATTAGAAACACAGAGACAGTGAAATAAGTGCAAAATGCTTCGGATATTTTAGAATTCATCATAGAAAGCAACACTGTTTTGATAAATGAAAAACAAAAAGTGAGTCTTCACTCTCTTTCCCTCTGCAGTTCAGAGTGGATTCTGCTTCTTAGTGTGTGGCCACTCAAGAGTGAGAAGAAGAAGAGAGAGCGCCTGAGGGTAAAGGGCAGCTTTAGTCAGTTCAATCTGACTGAACACACACACACACACACACACACACACACACACACGCACGCACGCACGCACACGTGAAGAGGTTCTCAAATAAGCATCTTCACCAGGAATTCAAGAAGAAGGCGACTTCGGCGCCATGCGTGGTTGCTCGCCCTTGACTGAACACACGCACACACACACACACACGCACACACACAGGCCCACATAGTACTTGAGAGGCAGTCAGAAACACAACCTAGCTCTTACATTCCACAATCACCTAAAAACAACTAATTGTGACCCTTGTTGTGCTAAAGGATTCTATTCAGTTCTGCACATTCCTTCTTGTTAGAAAGTGGCATAATCGTTCTTTGTTTAGTGAGAAGGGGCTAACCAGTGAGCCTGACATTTAAGCTTATTACCTCCTTTAGCCTTCAGCTTTCTTAGCTCAAGCTGCTCACTAAAGGTGTTGTGCCACATTGTGTCTGGAAGGAGGGGCTGCTGGTGTTCAACAAGCTTTTCATGTAAGGTTCAGCTGAAAAGTAAAAAGTGGTGGCTCTGTGGCGACATTCATGTGCTTTTTCCAAGTTCTGTCTATCATCTTATTTGCGTGTGGTTTTGGACAAATGATTTAAATCTCATTAGAACCTGTAGGGGCTGGATCATTTTTATGAAACTGATATAGAGTCTACTTTGTTAATAATGGGATGAGGGATTCCTGCAAAGTCAACGCCAGTGACTGTCCACTGTCTCTACATGCTCATCCGGGAGGAGTGAATGCTGCAAGTCACTGACTGGATGCAATCTGCTGGGTTTCCTTAGACAGAAAAACTTTTTATCCAATTTGAATAAATAACTAACTCTGACTGCACTGTTAAATTAGGATTAATTGGAATGTATGTACCTAACTTTGTGAAGTGCCTTGAGACAACATGTGTTGTGAATTGGCGCCATATAAATAAAACTGAGTTGAAAATAAACTGAATTGAATAACAGTGTATAAAGACCAACCTTCGGTGGAGTTCTGTCTTTTTGCCTTGTTATCAGTTTAACCAATTCTTAAAGACATCTGAATTTAATGCTTTCATTTATACTTACTTTAATACTGATTGTTATAAGAAAATTCTGTCTGTAATGTTACCAGAAAGCACTCAGATTATTATTAAAAGATTAATTCAGATTAAGTGGGCTTCTGGTATAAGGTTATGAGCAATCAGTGTCTTACCTCCCAATCACATTTACATTAGATGGTCTGTAGAGAATATGTCTATGATTATCATCAATAAATATCAATGTAGGTGACGGCCTGTAACAGAGACTGTCCTATGCGAAATGCGTTCTGCTAAACCCTGTTAACCATATCTGGTGACAGTAACTATCAAATGCAGGAACAGTAAAGCAGTGCAAACACTTGAGTAGCTGAAATGGTCTGTTTTTGCTTTACACTGCTCCAGCCGTGTAACTTACATAACAGTTACAGACATACTCATTAATTTCTTTTGTGTAGTATGTGTCTCACCTAGAATTCCAGCCAACTCGGCCTTTCGCCTCAACAAATAACATCTCTACAAAAATACAAAAAAAAAATCAATTTCATCAAAGCAAGGTAAGCGAGATATCCCTTCCTCATAACTTGTTACCAGAATTACCTTTCATATCCCCTTTACCTGTAGAGAAAACATCTAGTCCCACATTGAATCTGATGAAAAATGCAGAAGAAACGCTGCTCGGCACTTTGAAGGATTTGATTGCTGTAATGTCAGTAAAGAATTATCCATTGATTATCGAAAAGGTTCCTCACATGGCATTTTTTAATAAAATCTAAATAAAATCTGACAAATTATAAATTTGAAACTGGATATACTATTAACATTGTTTTCTTTTCTATTTAGTCAGAAACAAACTTCTTGGTTGAATTAAAATCATTTTAAACTAAATCTGCCTAGAGTTATTATTAATTTAGGGCGTAACTGTAAGTTTAAGTCATGTCTGTAGCAGGCCTAAACTTTTACAAATACAACCGAGAAGTCTCAGCTTCCTTTTGAAGAGCTCCCAAATGATCAGGATTAATGATTGTGAGAGAGTAAGTGCAGACATCAACAGAAGTCAATAAAGACAACCAAGGTTGGAAGCAGACACACACACACACACACACACACACACAAACACACACTATTAACCTAGCATGGACATATTGCCTTGATTGTCCCTGACCTGTTTCTTTGGCCTGGCTTACCCTTCTCAACACTGCCATAAACATGACAAGGCTTTGGGATCAAAGCTGTCTCAGCCATCAGCTCCTCAGATACAGAAACACAAAGCCAGACACACTCACAGATGCTGCTTTTACTCAGAGCAGGCTTTTTGTCTTTAACCATTGACGGGCTTATTTGAGCCAGTGGTTAAAGAGTGTTTTTCTACATCATACAGCTCAAACTGGCAGAGTCCTTCAGGAGCTCCTAGAAGAGGAGGCACTAAAAGCCGCTAGCTTTTTTGAAGAACCAGCACCTGAGTAGAGTCCGATCCTTGTGTCAGTCAGGAGCAAAACTTGACATTTTTTGCCTTGGAAGAACAAGATAAGTGTGTTATTCAAATCTTTATTTATTCATTATTGTTACATTTCAGCAGATTTTTTTTTCTGTCAGAACTTGGGGAGATAAAAACACACTGTTATAAAATAAATTATTTATTTCAGAAATTCAATTCAATAAGTGAAATTCATATATCAAGTGTTTATTTGGGTTTATTTAGATGACTATGGCTTATAGCTAATTGAAAACTTTAATATTACATAAGACAAATGAAAAACATAATTTTTTTACAGCAGCATAATTATCAGTAGTTAAGAAATATATGTTTTTGGTGATTGAGGTAAAACAGATAAACTAAAGCCAATTCTCTGTGATCAGTACATATTCTGATAAGCTTTACAACCCAAATATATGCCTGTTTGTGATTTAAACACTGAAAAAGTAGCAAATGACATAAAAAGAAGCAAAAGAACAATGTAATTTAGTGAGTGAATCAGGCTGTGGAGGTTGAACTCACTCATATTTAAAATAAACACTAAAGATTTTCGATTAAAGCAGAAGGAAACACATGCTGTGAAACCATTGGACAATAGGCCAATGTTTTACAGCAATATGTGTTTATCTTAGCATATGTTCTCCCACCCCAAACTCTTGGCTACATATTGTTTCTGGAATATATTTGTATTCGGCTCATATTGTATTACTGATGGCACTGTAGTCAAATGATCATTGTGAGCTTAAAGGAAGGCAAGAAAGAAAACCCTAATTACAACCTGACTGCTGAGGAAGAAATTGCACATTTAATTTTCTTGCAGCATGATTTGCTATATTTGAGAAAGCATAGTGACATACAGGGCAATAAATTAAAAAAAGAAGAAAATAAAATCTGGTTTAAGCTTGAGCTGAAGCAAAGACAAAGCCATGCGCAGAGTAACTCGGTGGAAGAAGAACATTCTGAGGCTGTGGACAGGTCCGACAACACCTCTGAGACTGTGATCCCACCTTTTTTTTCAGTGTGTAAAGAGTGAAAAAGGAGGAGGGAGAGATGCTATAGAGCTAAGTGTATAGGTGTTAGCTCTCTGCCTCAAGACATAAAGTAGCACTCTGGGGGTCTGGGACTCTGACTCCCAAAGAGCTTCTGACACAATCTAGACACCTCAGTCTCAGGATGCCACTCCACATTTAGCGGGAAAAAGGTCAGCCATTGCTATCTGGTCTCAGAAAAAAAAGGAAGAAAAATAACTCAGTATATTACACCCTTACCTTTTTATGTGTTTTATTCTATGAGGTAAAGATTTGTGATATTTGTATCTGTGAAAAAAGTTTAAATAAATAACATTTACTTACTAATTTAATAGTTTTTTAATATAACTGTTTTTGTCAGTATTAAGTTGACGTATTTGGTCAGTTTTGGTCAATTGGTCAAATTATTTCCAGAATAACACAGATCTGCTCTTACATTACAGTCCCTACAGTGGAGATGAGAACGAAGTTTTGCTCAAGGTTTTGAACCCTCATCAATTAAGACTAATTGGTTCTAAACGACTGGATGGGTTCTTTACCAGGTCCTTGATCATCCACTTCCCAAGGGCATTAAACATAATTATTATTGGAACTGCAGAGCTCAAGGGGCATTGCACAATAAATACTTTCTCCACTTGCAGCACAGCTAGATGCTTTTTGAGTCTTGAAATCTGGCCAGCTGGAGGCAGTTTAGTGGTCTGTGCTTTTCTTTACATCTGTGATCAGAGAAAAGTCCTTTCCTTCTGTAGTTACTTATTTGTTCAGGCTCCAAGTAAAACCCTTGAAATTCTGGTCTTGGTAGCGACTATCCCACATCCAAAACCTGAGCTGACATCTGTTAAAAGAGACATTGTTACACTAAAACACCCCTGGTTGCAGGATGAGGCCATACAAACGAGTGGCTTCCTGCATGAGAAAAACTGCTCAGCTGATTATCAGTTTATCCTGACACATCATAACAGTCTCTGATTTCAATGCTGCATTCTTCCTCCCAATAATCCTGGATGCCTTTCTCCCCACAGCTAATGCTGTGGCTGGATCCATTAGCTCACTTGCACTAATGCTGTAGATTAATGGCAGATCACAGTCACAGGGTAAGCAAGAACCAGACAGCGTATACGCACATTATCCCACTTGCACTTACTGGGCTAGTTAGGGTGGCCCTCGTGACAATCAACACAGATTTAGCTTTTCCTCACACATACTCCTGACTTCTCTGGTGCCATAAATCTGGCCAACAGGCCATGCAGGGTCAGCAGGGAGTTAATGGTGGCCTCATAAAATCATGAGGAGGGGGTCAGGATGGCAGCCGAGATGCCCAATGCCTTAAATAAGAAGCACGTGAGGAGGGCTCAAACAGACAGGATTATGGGGTGAAGGTTCTCCTATGTAAACAGTTGAAAAGGTGACATTTTATGTTCATGTCTTATGAAAAAGAGCCACAGGACAACTTTACAGTTTAAAGCACCAGCAACATGGTGCTCTATAGTTAATAATGGACCCATTTTTTATTAGGTAGCTTAACTTTAATAGACCTACAGATAGTAGGTCTTTCAAAGATTGATTTAATTTAAAGATTGATGTAATTTAATTGGAGTGTAAATCTAGTTGTTCTATGAAGGCCTCTAGGGTTTGCTAGAGAACATTAGAGAACAAACAGCATCATGAAGACCAAGGAACACAGCAGACAGGTCAGGGAGAAGGGTGTGGAGTTTAAAGCAGGGTTAGGTTAGAGAAAGAATATCCCAAGCTTTGAACGTCTCAGAGAGCTGTTTTCAATCCATCATTTGAACATGGAGAGAGGATGGAGCAACTGCAGCCCTACCATGACCTGGCCTTCCACCTAAACTGACAGGCCTGGCAAGAACAGGAACAATCCAAGAAGCAGCCAAAAAGCCCATGGTATCTCTGGAGCAGCAGCAAAGATTCACTGCTGAGGTGGAAGAAACCGGTGATAAGACAACTATTAGCTGTGCACTCCACAAATCTGACCTTTATGGAAGAGTGGCTATAAGAGAAGCATCATTAAAAGATACACATAAGAGGTCCTGTGTAACGTTTATCTGAAGCCATGAAGGGGACAAAGCAAACATGTAGACAGCGATGCTATGATTAGATGAAACAGAAATCTAAGTTCTTGTCCAACGTGCAAAAGACTGATGTGTGACAAAACACTGCACATCAACCTGACCACACCAGGTCAGTTGTGAAACATGGTGGTGGCAACATCATGCTGTATGGATGCTATTCAGCAGGACAAGCCTAAAAATACAGCTACAATGTGGCTCCTGTTCACAAAGCTGGACACAGTCCAATCTGACTGAGCTTTATTTGCAACGAAGAATTGGCAAAAATCTCAGCTACTAGTTGTGTAAAGCAGATGAAATACCCCAAGATCTTGCATCTTGGAGGAAAAGGTGATGATTCAAAGTGGCTGAATATAATGCCACACTTTCAGATTTTCCTTTTACTTTCCAAATATACTCTACTGTTGGTCTTGGTCTATCACGTAAAAACATAAAGTAGAATGAAGTTTGTTGTTTTAAATTGTGTGGTTAAAAGCTAGCGACTGCACCAAGAAGGTGTGGTACCTGTGTTAAAGGTTAAAATTAAATCTAAGGTTAAAATTACAAATCATAAATATTGGTATGAACAACAATGTTAAGTGTTACACAGTGAGACATTTCATCAAATGCCTTTGAATCTGACAAAGAATTAAGAAAAAGCATCAGAAAAGTATCCCTAAGCGCCCCACATTTTATGCTTTCAATAACTTGTTGGTCAAAATTCTGCTATTGTGTTTACAGAAGGAAAATACTGAATTAGAAAAAAAGAAGAAAAAATGCTATTACAGTCAGTCAATAAATTAGAATATGTGTTCTGATGAGACTGGTTTGTCAGAGTAAAAGTACATTTTGAAAATAACAACCTTTAAGCAGATATTAAACATAAGTTTCATTAAGCCCACATTTCTGTATACAAAAAGCTTTTTTGATTGGTCCAAACTTATATATCTATATATATATATATATATATATAATTAATATATATATATATATATATATATATATATAAATCTTCACTAAGAGCAAAGTCTAAGCAAACTCGGAGTCAAATTCCTTGTTTGTCTATACAAAAATGGCAATAAAGCTGATATATATATATATATATATATGTATATATTTAATAACGGAAATAGAAAATATAGTTTTAAATGTACATATATACACAGTTGACTTTACAACAGAATGTAATGTGAGATCAGTCTCAGTATGTCAGTCTCAGTATGTATGGTATTGTTCTGGAACTCTGACTGTCAAATGTCCATCAGAGAAACAGCCTGAGGGAAGGCTTGAAGATATCTGTGTGGAATTATTCTATGTAATGTGTTTTAGTAATGAACTTACTGAAATATATGAACGTTTCAAATATATTCTAATTTATTGAATGGGTCTGTAGTTGCCCTTCCTGTAGAACGTTGAGTGCGAGATGATCTTAATACAACCAAATAAAGTCGTTCAAACTTCCAGTGGGCTTATCACTATAGAGCCATGGCTGCAGTTTCCCTGTGTTCCATGGGGCACCAGGGACTTCCGTTTTATCTACTGTCGGCCCTTACTGCCTTAACAGCAGATCCTGACACACAGGTCTTCAGTTCAAAGACAACACTGCATGGGAGATCAAAGTGCAGCCAATCTTGTTCACACACACACAAACATGCCCTTCATGCACGTACGAACAGTACACACGATAAACATGTCTACAATATCTGTCACACACTCAAAAGCGCTCACCGTAACACACAAGTTCCGTCTACACGTGGCCCTGGCATTGATCAAAGGGAGGAATGTGATAGATACAGGGCTGATAAGAGGGCAAGAGAGACGAAGAAAAAAGGAGGAGGGAGTTTCACTTCAGTAATCAGGCTGATGTGTGTGGCAATAACTTAAGATAAGACCAAGACAATTCTAACTTGGACACATCTGACAACATTCCATACAATGCCGTAAGAGGAAGACAAATTTATCATGGTGTTCATTTTTTTCAATTCAATTTAATTCAATTCAATTCAGTTTTATTTATATAGTCCCAATTCACAACACATGTTGTCTCAAGGCACTTCACAAAAGTCAGGTACATACATCAATTAGTCCTAACCATTGAACAATGCAGTCAGATTCAGTTATTTATTCAAATTGGATAAAAAAGTTTTTCTGTCTAAGGAAAGGAAACCCAGCAGATTGCATCCAGTCAGTGACTTGCAGCATTCACTCCTCCCGGATGAGCATGTAGAGACAGTGGACAGTCACTGGCGTTGAGTTTGCAGCAATCCCTCATACTGAGCATGCATGTAGCGACAGTTGAGAGGAAAAAACTCCCTTTTTAAAAAGGAAGAAACCTCCAGCAGAACCAGGCTCAGTGTGAGCGGCCATCTGCCACTACCGACTGGGGGTTGAGAGAAACAGAGCAGAGACACAAGGAGAACAAAGAAGCACTGATCCAGGAGTCCTTTCTATGGGAAGGAAAAGTAAATGTTAATGGATGTAGCTCCTTTAGTCGTTTCACCTAGAAAGAAGGAACAGATAAACTTTGAGCCAGTTTTCAAGGTTAGAGTCTGAAAGAGAGCACATAGAGTTAGTTACAGTAAAAGCTCAGTCAGTAGCTATGTCTAGGAGAGAGAAAGGGTTAAAGACTGAAAGACAGGGCCATGTGGATCATCAGTAGAGGGTGAGCATTAAGTTGTTGCCAGCAGAAGCTTGGACAATTCCCCTATCCAGAAAGGTGTCACAGGTAGACACAGAGCCAGGCCAGGTGTAGCTTCTAGAAAGAGAAAAGAGAGAGAACAAAGTTAAAAGCTGAAATAACAGCAAATAATGCAAAATTGGAGAGTAGTGTGAGAATGTAGCGAAGAGGGTGAAAGTGGTCATTATGTCCCTCAGCAGCCTAAGCCTATAGCAGCATAACTACAGAGATAGCTTCAGTTCAGATTATATAGTTAGACAGCGCTTATTTACAACAATGTCGTCTCAAGGCACCCCACAAAGGGTCCCACTGATGGTCATTGTTATACTGAAAACCACAAGGATTGGGATACCTCTCTCTGTCAGACTGATTATAACTATTGGAAAAGAGAGGGGGTCATACAGGTAGCAGAAATGGAGGGTGTGTTTGCACCTCAACCATAACTGAACCGGTTTAGGCTAAACCTGACTCCCCCTTACTCCATCCAAGAGGGAGGGAGCAAGGCTCCCTCCCTCATAAACTAAGCCACTCTAACATTAAGCTTTATAAAAAAGGAAAGTTTTAAGCCTAGCCTTAAAAGTAGACAGGGTGTCCGCCTCACGGACCAAAACCGGGAGCTGGTTCCACAGGAGAGGAGCCTGATAACTAAAGGATCTGCCTTCCATTCTACTTCTAGAAACTCTAGGAACCACCAGTAAGCCTGCAGTCTGAGAACTGTTTTTGTGCATATTATAATTTGTATTAATTTTTACAGCTCTCAGATTGCCATACAGCCTTGTAAGAATGGTGGTGTCCATCAACTGTGAAGCAGCTTAGGTGATGAGCGGCTGAGATCTCGAGTTAGCTGTGCGTAAGTAATATGGTGGTATACATAGAAACGTTTAAAATACTAACCACGGTCTCTTATTTTCCCAATAACACAAACTGGAGGAGGAAACCTTGGACAGCCTGGGGAGCTTTGAAAACATTGTAAGCAAAAAAATCCTCACCCATGACCACACCAACATCAAAATGCACCCGTTCAGAGTGCTTGGCCAGCACCTCCACTATCTCTCCAGAGAAAAGCTATGCTGATGTCCTGGACTCTATCGACAGGAAGTTAACCAGCCTGGATGCTCGTCTCGCCCTGGTGGAAGTTCTCACAGAAATCCAAGCTCTGAGGGAGTCCCTGGTGTTTAGCCAGGAACAACGAGCTTTGCTCACAGCTGAGAACCAAACGCTGAGGGATAGCGTGAAAACACTTACCAATGAAATGACGCAGCTGTCTGGAAAAATTAAAAAAATTAAGGAGACCATCCTGGATATACAGGCTTGGGGCACACGGGACAACCATGTCTTCTCCGGCATCCCAGAACATGCAGAGGAGGTCGTCGAATCCACGGCCCTGAATTTCTCCAGCGTCAGCTGAAAGTCCCAAGTGACGAGGTAAAAACATCACATTCCATCACCGGCTCTGAGGTAAGAAGCCCTATCACAACCGACGTCAGCCAATTGTAGCAAAGTTCGTGCAAAGTTAGTGCACTACAACCAAAAAGAGTAGGTCAGAAGTTGGGGCAGAGAGCTACAGGGAATGAACTATAGCGTTAATGACCAGTTTCCAACGGAGATCCTTGATTCGAGGCAAGTTTTATTCCCAATCAGAAGGAAATATCACCGAAGGCACCAGAGCTACAATGGCTGCACATAAACTTTATGTCAATGATCAGCTGTTCAGGGACCGGGAGATCACTCCGTGGCTTTATTAGGAGCAACAGCAGGTTAATCTAAAACATGTAAGACTGGGTTAGATAAGAGGTTAGATAACTGGCAGTTATAATCTAAGGTAAAGCACAGCACAGCATAATGTTTACATTGTCTGTTGTGGGCAGGGTCAAGGCTGGGCCTTCGGGTATCTGCTCCTTTTTGTCTCCTCTCATTTTGTCTGTTACCACACCTCTCTGTCAATCTTTTTTCTTTCTGTCACACACAAACATGCACACTCACACACACAAAAATATTCCTAACATAACCTTATGTCTCTCAATCCCTCTTACCCCCAGCACCTTCTAATTTTTTTGTATTTTTCACTGGTATATCTCCGCTTCTGGACTTCATCAGGCAACCCCAAGCACTATGATTTCACTTGGATCTATCTGTTTCTATGGTGACATGTGCTGTCCAACTACACCCGCACAACAATGGGCACACTAAGGTTTGTCACATGTAATGTGCGGCACCAGAGAGAAAACGTTTTTAGAAAAAAGATTTTTAACCAACTAATTAATTTCTTATTACAAGAAATGAATTAAACTGCCACAGCTGCAAATGATCATAAATCACCTGAGTTTCCTAATTTGTTTTCTGCCTGCTATAAGTCTAGGCAAGGAGGAATGGTAATTTTAATTCACAAAAATGTTAACTTTACAGTATTAGACACAGTTACAGATCCAGAGGGTAGATTTATAATGATAGAAATATCTATACATAACCAAAAGTTATGTATTGTCAGTATATATGCCCCAAATGTTGATAGCCCACCATTCTTCCATACTTTTTTCTCTGGACTGTCTGAACACTTGGATTGCTCACTTCTTCTTGAGGGCAATCACAACTTTGGTCTAAATGAAGAAATAGACAGGTTGAGTACAACAGGAAGTCAGCGCAGTCAATACATATAATTAAACAGTACATGAGTAATCACGGACCTTGCAATGCATGGCAATCCCTTCACCCTAATCGCAGAGAATATACTTTCTTCTCACATGTCCATCACTCTTACTCTCGTCTGGATTATTTCTTAGTCAGCAGCTCGTTGTTGACTTACATCTCAGACACTGAGATACACCCTATAGCTGTCAGCGATCATGCTCCTGTCTCTTTCACTCTAGTAAATAAAAAAGAAACCCCACAAAGCAAAAGCTGGAGGTTTAATACAACATTGCTTAAAGAGGAAGATTTGATCAAATATTTTAAAGAAGAGTGGACTTCATATTTGGAGTTTAATGGCCTCCCGGGGACATCAACATTTGTTCTCCGGGAGGCAGGGAAATCAGTGATGAGAGGTAAAATAATCTCATTCTCATCACCTGAGGAGAAAATAGAAAACAAATGTATTCATAAATTAGAAGAAACCATTAAATTGTTAGAAGCTTCCCAGGAAGAGGAAATGCTAAGCAAACTACTTAAAGCAAAACTAGAATTAAATGAAAATATTGACAATAAACCCCAATTTTTAGTACAAAGATTTCAAATAGAAAACATGGCAATAAAGAACATGGCAATAAGTTTAGGTAGCTTTTAAGCTAACCAGCTAAAAATACATAAAAAGACAACTATATTTGCCATTAAAGACACGACAGGGAATACAGCTTATGATCCCAAAAGAATAAACAACCCCATTTAGTGATTTTTCAGATAATGACATTCATCAATCTCTGGAAATCCAGGAAGCCCTCAAAGCAGCCCATAAAAAGGCAAAGACCCAGTATTTCCTACCAGCTACTATTCCATATCCCTTATTGATGTGAATCTCGAAATACTCTCATAATGCATCCTGAACAAACTGGTTTTATAAAGGGGATGCATTCATCCACAAATTCACGCAGATAACTTAATATATAGACATTTCCTACAGTTAAAATATTAAGACTAATATATGGTCTCTAGATGCAGAAAAAGCATTTACTGGAAATTCTTGTTTGCAAGTATATTTGGTTTTGGAAACTTTTTCATAAACTGGTTAAAAATATAATACAGTTCCCCATCAGCATGTATCAGGACAAATAACCAAACATCTTCCAGCTTCTATCTTCAGAGGGGCACCAGGCAGGGGTGCCTACTTTCCCCCTCATTATTTACTATTATTATTGAACCAATAGCTGCAGCAATCAGGAAAACTAAAAATATTAAAGGCATAAAATGCATAATACTGAAAATAAAATCATTATGCAGATGATGTATTACTTTTTCTTCAGCATTCACAAATCTCTCTCTCTCAGGTAATTGGACTGATAAATTCTTTCGTAAGAGTTTCAGATTATTCTTTAAATTGGTTCTTTCAATTAATTGTTCTTTCCACGATCCCCTTAATGCACATTAACAGTCAGGGAATATTACATATTTGGGTATTAATGTTTCTCCTAGATTGCCTGATTTAACTAAACCACACCCGCTATTAAAAAAGTGGAAGATGATCTTGCTAGATGGAAATCTCTACCCATATCACTCATGGGCACATAAACCGTCATCTGACTGGTTTAGATCGCTAGACTCCTCTGTCACTATATTTCTTTGGAAAGATAAACGCCTGCATATTAGCTTAAAAATGTTACAAAGAACCAAAGATAAAGGAGGACTAAATCCGCCTAATTTCCACCATTACTTCTTAGCCAACAGGCTACAATACATTTCAAAATGGTTGAAAGGGGACCCTAAAATTAACTTTTTGGTTATTTTTATAATTCCATTTGGGCATCTAATGCTTCTAAAAACAGTCAAAACGCAAAAAAAAAACAACATTCAGCAGTTTTTTTTGGCTATAAATGTATGTTTTATTTTTTCTAGAAAATGCGCGGTTTCAAAAGTGTGTAATTGTGACGTCACAATTACACCGGCACCTAGCAACGTTACCTGAGTCCCGCCCCTGACTAGCAACTGAAGCGGAGCTCCACCCACTTGATTTTTAAGATAGAATCACGTCTTGCCGGCTGGTTTTACCTCACACGCGCTTTACAATGGCTACCCTCAAAGGCAGATGTTCTTTGGCGATTAGCAAGACACACTCAATAAAGGAGTGGTTCTGTAGGTGGGGACCAATTCAATTCAGTTTATTTATATAGCGCCAATTCACAACACATGTTGTCTCAAGGCACTTCACAAAAGTCAGGTACATGCATTACAATTAATCCAAATCATTGAACAGTGCAGTCAGATTCTGTTATTTATTCAAATTGGATAAAAAGTTTTTCTATCTAAGGAAACCCAGCAGATTGCATCCAGTCAGTGACTTGCAGCATTCACTCCTCCTGGATGAGCATGTAGAGACAGTGGACAGTCACTGGCGTTGACTTTGCAGCAATCCCTCATACTGAGCATGCATGTAGCGACAAAAAAAAAGACAGGGGTGGAGAGGAAAAACTCCCTTTTAACAGGAGAAAACCTCTAGCAGAACCAGGCTCAGTGTGAGCGGCCATCTGCCACGACCGACTGGGGGTTAAGAGAGAACAGAGCAGAGACACAAAGAAAACAAAGAAGCACTGATCCAGAGTCCTTTCTATGGAAGGAAAGTTAAATGTTAATGGATGTAGCTCTTTAGTCGTTTCACCTAGAAAGAAAGAACAGATAAAACTCTGAGCCGTTTTCAAGGTTAGAGTCTGAAAGAGAGCACATAGTTAGTTACAGTAAAAGCTCCGTCAGTAGCTATGTCTAGGAGAGAGAAAGGGTAAACACTGAAAGACAGGGTGCGGTAGTGCGGAGAGGGTGAGCACAAGTTGGTGGCCAGCAGAAGCGGGGGGATCGGACGATGCCCCTCTCCAGACAGTTGTCACAGGTAGACACAGAGTCAGGCCAAGTGTAGCTTCTAGAAGAGAGAAGAGAGAGAACAAAGTTAAAGCTGAAATAACAGCAAATAATACAAAATTGAAGAGTAGTGTGAGAAAGTAGCGAAGAGGGTGAAAGTGGTCATTATGTCCTCAGCAGCCTAAGCCTATAGCAGCATAACTACAGAGATAGCTCAGGATAACCTAAGCCACTCTAACTATAAGCTTTATCAAAAAGAAAGTTTTTAAGCCTAGCCTTAAAAGTAGACAGGGTGGTCGCCTCACGGATTAAAACCTGGGAGCTGGTTCCACAGGAGAGGAGCCTGATAACTAAGGATCTGCCTCCCATTCTACTTCTAGAGACTTTAGAACCCCAGTAAACCTGCAGTCTGAGAACGAAGTGTCTGTTAGGAACATATGGAACAATCAGCTCTCTGATGTATGATGGAGCTAAATCATTAAGGGCTTTATATGTAGGAGGAGAATTGGGGGGTTAATTCTATTCTGGATTTAACAGGGAGCCAATGATGGAAGCTAAAGTAGGGGAAATATGATCTCTCTTTTTAATTTTCATCAGAACTCTTGCTGCAGCATTTTGAATCAGCTGAAGGCTTTTAACTGCATTTTGGTGGACATCCTGATAGTAAGGAATTACAATAGTCCCAGCCTTGAAGTAACAAATGCATGGACTAGTTTTTCAGCATCAATCCTGGACAGGATATTTCTATTTTGGCAATGTTCCGGAGATGAAAGAAGAAATCCTGGAAACCTTTTTTAATATGGGATTTAAATGACATGTCCTGGTCAAAAATAACACCAAGGTTTTTTACTTTTATTATCGGAGGTCAAATTTAATGCCATCCAGGTTAAGTGATTGACTAAGCAGTTTCTTTTTTAAACGACTCCGGTCCCAAAGACGACAACTTCTGTCTTGTCTGAATTTAGAAGCAGAAAATTTAAAGTCATCCAAGTTTTTTATGTCTTCAAGACATGCTTGTAGTCTATCTAACTGGTTGGGCTCATCAGGATTTATGGATAAGTAAAGGCTGAGTGTCATCAGCGTAACAGTGAAAAATTTTATTCTATGCTGCCTGATAATTTTACCTATTGGAAGCATATTATAGTAAGAGAAATTGGCCCAAGTACTGAACCCTGTGGTACTCCACAATTAACCCTGGAGTTTAAAGATGATTTATCATTTACATGAACAAACTGGAATCTGTCAGACAAATAAGATTTAAACCAGCCTAGCGCTGTTCCCCTGATTCCCTACAGCATATTCCAGCCTTTCTAAGAGATATTATGATCGACTGTATCAAATGCAGCACTGAGATCTAACAGAACCAGTACCGACACAAGTCCATTATCTGAGGCAATAAGAATATCATTAGTGACTTTCAGCAGAGCTGTTTCAGTGCTATGATGAGCTCTGAAACCTGACTGAAACTCTTCAAACAGGTCATTGCTGTGTAAATGCTCACCACTTTGATTAGCAACTATTTTTCTCAAGAATTTTAGATAAGAACGGAAGATTGGGGATATCGGTCTGTAATTTATTAAGTCATCTCGATCAAGCGAAGGTTTCTTAAGCAAAGGTTTAATACAGCTACCTTAATAAGCTTGTGGTACATATCCATTTACTAAGGATAGATTAATCATATCTAAAATGGGGCTGGTAATCAGAGGGAACACTTCCTTAAATAATTTGGTTGGGATTGGGTCTAACATACAAGTTGAAGGTTTAGATAAAGCTAATATTTCTGATAACTCAGGAAGCTCCACAGGATCAAAACAGTCCAAACACAGATCAGGTTCTACAGTTATTTCCAATGTTGTCTCACTTGTTGAGGATGAAGTAATCATCTCTGGAAGATTGTCAAAGATTTTCTTCTTAATAGAATCAATTTTATTTTGGAAGAATCCCATAAAATCATGACTGCTGAGAGCTAAGGGAATGGATGGCTCAACAGAGCTATGACTCCGTGTAAGTTCAGCAACCGTACCAAAGAGAAACCTAGGATCACTCTTGTTCTCTTCTATTAAGGATGAGAAATAAGCTGTTCTAGCTTGGTGAAGTGTCTTTTTATACAACAGTAGGCTATTTTTCCAGATTAAGTAGGAATCCTCTAGGTGTGTAGAGCGCCATTTTCGCTCCAATTTTCTAACATTGTGCTTTAAAGTACGCAGCTCTGAATTAAACCAGGGAGCCTGCCTCCTATGAATAATTTTCCTTCTTTTCAAGGGGCTGCATTGTCTAATGCACCACGCAATGATGAAGTAACACTCTGAACAAGAGAATCAATTTGTGAAGGGAAGAAACAGAAATTATTGCCCCTCCACTGTGTTTTTCTGTGATAATGAGCAAATAAAAGTGTAACAGATTCTTTAAAGGTTGTTACAGCATCGTCTGATAATGATCTACTATAAATGAAATTTTCCTTTCAGGTGTGGAGTACTCGGTTAAATTAAACTCAAAGTTTAATTTAAAAAAAGGTCGGACAGCACAGGGTTTGTGAGGAAATATTGTAATGTCTGTACACTCAATGCCATATGTCAGCAAAAGGTCCAGAGAATGAAGACAAACGTGGGTAGGTTTGTTTAATGTTTTGAGTAAAGCCAATTGAGTCTAAGATAGCATTAAAAGGCTATATTTAAGCTATCACTTTCAGTGTCAACATGAATGTTAAAATCCCCCACTATAATAACTTTATCTGTATTTAACACTAAATCAGATAAAGGTCTGAAAACTGATCTATAAATTGAGAGTAAGGGCCTGGTGGACGGTACAAAACAACAAACAGAAGTGGTTTTAGTGCTTTGCAATTTGGATGAGGAAAACTGAGGATTAAATATTCAAAAGAGTTGTAGCTATTGATTGGTCTGGGACTAGTCAATAAATCGGACTGAAAGATGGTTGCTACTCCTCCTCCTCGCCAGTATTTCGAGGAATGTGAAAATTTAAGTAATTAGTAGGAGTTTGACTCATTTATAGTAACATAATCCTCTTGCTGCAGCCAGGTTTCTGTGAGGCAAAAATAAATCAATCTGATTGTCACAAATCAGGTCACTAACTAGCAAAGTCTTTGAAGAGAGAGATCTTATGTTCAGTAAGCCACATTTAATTGTTTTCTATTTTTATTTTAGTCTGAGTTGTGTTTATTTTTATGAGATTTTCCTGATTTCCTCTTTTTAGATTATTTTTTAATCTATTCAATTTTGGCCGTGGGCGAGACACTGTCTTAATAGGGTAATGGGTGGGTAGCAGTACAGAAGCTGCAGAGAGGAGTGTTAAACTACGACCCTGCTTCCTGGTCTGAACCCTGGGTTGTCAGAGTTTTGGAGAACTAATAAATTCGGCCAGATTCCTAGAAAGAAGAGCTGCTCCATCCAAAGTGGGATGGATGCCGTCTCTCCGGATCAGACCAGGTTTTCCCCAAAATGTTTGCCAATTATCAATGTAGCCCACATCGTTTTCTGGACACCACCTAGACAGCCAGCGGTTGAATGACAGCATGCGGCTAAACATGTCGTCACTGGTCAGATCGGGGAGGGGACCAGAGAAAATTACGGAGTCCGACATTGTTTTGGCAAACTTACACACCGAAGCAACACTAATTTTAGTGACCTCCGATTGACGTAACCGGGTGTCATTACCGCCAGCGTGAATAACAATCTTACTGTATTTACGCTTATCCTTAGCCAGCAGTTTCAGGTAGGATTTGATGTCGCCCGTTCTGGCCCCTGGCAGACATTTGACTATGGTCGCTGGTGTCTCTAGTGCCACGTTTCTGACTATGGAGCTGCCAATTACCAGAGTTGGCTTCTCAGCGGGTGTGTCGCTGAGCGGGGGAAAATCTATTAGAAACGCAGACGGGTTGGTGGTGACCTGTGGGCTGAGATCTAAGACTATGCTTCCTACGTACCGTCACCCAGCCGGCCTGAGATCCCGGCTGCGCGGGCTCTGCCGGAGGACTGCTACGGGGAGCTACCCTCGGTGGCTCCGCGCTGGCTAAGGGGCCTCGGCTATCTGCTGGTTTTTCAACAGCGCGGAGCCGGGCCTCCAAATCCGACACCCTCGCCTCCAAAGCTACAAAAATGCTACATTTATTACACGTACCATTATCACTAAAGGAGGCAGAGGAGTAACTGAACATCTGACACAGAGAGCAAGAGAGAGGAGGAAACTCAGAGAGAGAAACAGCAGAACGGGTAGCCATGGTGGAGCTAAAGCTAACGCTAAGCTAGCGACCCCTTACCACTACTAGAAAAAAAAAAACCGTGTAAAACACGGAGAGTCGCCAAACGTTAAATACAGCAACAGAAAGTATGTGTTTAACGTGCTTATGTATTATAACAAGTAAGAGATATCAAAGTAGAGAGAAATCAGATCAAACGAGAGAGCCTTCACACACCAAACAATCCACCAAGTGCAAAACAGGAAGTGACGAATACGCCTTACCACGCCTCTTCAGACAAGGCTTCTCAGTACCTACGCTTTCTGGCTGATGTTTTGGTCACTTTTGAATGTTGGTGGTGCTTTCACACTCGTGGTAGCATGAGACGGACTCTATACAACCCACACAAGTGGCTCAGGTAGTGCAGCTCGTCCGTGATGGCACATCAATGGGCCGTAGGAGGGCAACAACCCAGCAGCAGGACCGCTACCTCCGCCTTTGTGCAAGGAGGAACAGGAGGAGCACTGCCAGAGCCCTGCAAAATGACCTCCAGCAGGCCACAAATGTGCATGTGTCTGCACAAACGGTTAGAAACCGACTCCATGAGGATGGTATGAGGGCCAGACGTCCACAAATGGGGGTTGTGCTCACAGCCCAACACCGTGCAGGATGCTTGCCATTTGCCAGAAAACACCAGGATTGGCAAATTCGCCACTGGTGCCCTGTGCTCTTCACAGATGAAAGCAGATTCACAGTGAGCACATGTTACAGACGTGACAGACGTGACAGAGTCTGGAGACACAGTGGAGAGCGATCTGCTGCCTGCAACATCCTTCTGCATGACCAGTTTGCTAGTGGGTCAGTAATGGTGTGGAGTGGCATTTCTTTGGAGGGCCGTACGGCTCTCCATGTGCTCGCCAGAGGTAGCCTGACTGCAATTAGGTGCCGAGATGAGATCCTCAGACCCCTTGTGAGACCATATGCTGGTGCGGTTGGCCCTGGGTTCCTCCTAATGCAGGACAATGCTAGACCTCATGTGGCTGGAGTGTGTCAGCAGTTCCTGCAAGATGAAGACATTGAAGCTATGGACTGGCCCGCCCGTTCCCCAGACCTGAATCCGATTAAGCACATCTGGGACATCATGTCTCGCTCCATCCACCAACGTCACGTTGCACCACAGACTGTCCGGGAGTTGGTGGATGCTTTAGTCCAGGTCTGGGAGGAGATCCCTCAGGAGACCATCCGCCGTCTCATCAGGAGCACGCCTAGGCGTTGTAGGGAGGTCATACAGGCACGTGGAGGCCACACACAATACTGAGCCTCATTTTGACTTGTTTTAAGGACATCACATCAAAGTTGGATCAGCCTGTAGTGTGTTTTTTCCACTTTAATTTTGTGTGTGACTCCAAATCCAGGCCTCCATTGGTTGATAAATTTGATTTCCATTGATGATTTTTGTGTGATTTTGTTGTCAGCACATTCAACTTTGTACAGAACAAAGTATTTAATGAGAATATTTCATTCATTCAGATCTAGGATGTGTTCCCTTTATTTTTTTGAGCAGTGTATATCTGTTTAGAGGTATGTGAAGACTTTTTAAAGTGTCTGAGATGTAATATTTCACCTTCCCCCTCAGTTTGCCTGTTGGGCAACTTAGATGATGTCACCAGGGAGACAAATTCAGTTCTCGGTCCAGATTCTGTCTGGAGGAAGGGTCGGAGGGGTCTGCATGGTTTGTTTGGACGGGCGGGCGGGCTGTTTTGGTATTGGCTCTGTGGGCTCTCTGCGTTTTGTTGGCTTCAGTGTGGGTTTTCTCACAGGGCTATTTCTGGCTGGTGTAAGGGTGTCAGGCATGTGTTCTTGGGTTTGGATGAATGGGTCTTTTTTTCGCGGGGCTGCACTTTCAATGGGGGGCTTTATTTTTCAGAGGCTGGCGGGGGCACATTTGTGCAGAGTGGGGTTTGTGAGCAGCTTTTGCTTTGGGTGCTCTTTACTGTATGGTGGTCCCGTGTGGTGCGACTCTGACCGTCGCTGGCGCGGGGGGAGCTGCGGCTGGCTTGGCTCTATAGTCTTAGCATGGCTGGTTTGGATGTTGGAGGATGAGGATGAGGGGGTCCCCTCTTTGTGGTGCAGGCAGTGTCCTTTCGGTGGCGCCTTTTGGCTTGCTGGGCCGGCGTCCTTCCCTTGAGCACGGTGGTTGGCAGGGTGTTGTGTCACAGGGTCTGCTTGACTGCCTAGCTGGTGCTGGTGGTTTCGGTTTGTTTGTCCATGGGGGGGTGCATGTGCCTATGCTGGCTCAGGGTTTGTATTTGGGTGGGCCTGCCGTTTTGGGTTGGGTGTGGCTTTTTGGTTGCCTCGGTGTTGGTGTGGGGAGTGTTTTCTCTGGTTTCTCTGGTGACTGGTTTCTCTGCTCACTGGTGTATTAGTGGATCTCTTTGTCTGGGGATGGGTGTTTTAGTGTGTGCCGGCCCACTCACGGTGTCTGCTTGCCGGGGCCTGGGTCCCCTGGCTCTGTCAGGCCTCTACTTGGGGAGTGATGTGCCCCAGGGTCTCGGGTCTCTGGGTCCATGGCTGGTTCTGCTCCGGTGCAGATGGCTGCCGACGGGGCCTGTGGGCTCGCCGCTGCAGCTCCCTGGGGCTTCTGCACTGTGACTGCTGGGTGGTTCTCCTGGGGCTCTCCTCTACCATTCTCTGGGGGGACTGCGGTAGTCCTGGCGGTGATCATCCCAAAGATCCCGTGCTCTGGGGGGCCTTTGGATGTCTGTGGCTCAGATCAGGTCTTGGGGGGCAGGTCTGTGGCTCCTCACACTCACTATTGCATATTTTTATGGAGAAACCTTCCTGTATATACACAAGCGTGCTCACACTTAAACCCACAGGTGATTAGATTCAGGTGTTAGCAGATACACAGATGTTTTATATTGAGCTGGAGTTACCACTAAATACATCTTGCATTCATTAGTAATGTGCACTTTTCGGTAACAATGTTGTTGTTATATATGTTTCTGCAGGTGTTATCTTGTGTTCTCTTCATCCTTCTTTCTCTCCTCTATTCTTTTCTCTCCCTTTTTCCTTTTTGCCCCACCTCTCTATCTTTCTTGCTTCTTTTTTTTCCTTTTCGTTTCCGCCTTCATGTCCATTGCAATTGAAATAATCCCAAAGCAGTTTCTACTAAAGTTAATACCAAGCTGAGCATTTTAGCGTTAGCCAAAATGCTCCACTTATGAAACTAAATCTGTTGGGCTTCTTCTTGGCTTTCCACTCAGATTCAATTCTGAGCACTATTCTGCCAGACAGCACACGTAAAAAAAGCCCTACTATGTTCGAGGTGTTGTAGTCTGCAGCCGAGATAAACACATGCAGAACTCCAGTAACACCATGCCAAAACTGTGGCATGATCTTATACCATAAAAAGTGTTTTACTTTAAGCCACACACAACAATATATGGAGAATGGAGGCAAACCTCACTGGAATAGGCTCAGAATGTAAACGGACTTCAGCTTTGATTTATATTTGTTTACTGACACTCCACACCAATGACTGAACACAAGAGTTACAGATGCAACCAAGCCAAGAGAAATCAGAAACTGTGGGTATCAAAACTCGAAGCAGAAATAACATCTGTGGTTGAAGTGCAAAAGGCCAGTGTGGGATGCTAGAGGCTCAGATTATACAATGTGGCCTGAGCACTGAGCTTTTAACTGTAAGATGGTGTGTTTCATCATTACTTTGGTATTGCATTTCAAAAAGATGAAGATGACAGTCAAAATTCTAAAAAAGTTCTGCTATTTTAAGGTTTCTTTTTGAATTATTGAAAAGATCTGCAATTGAGAAATCTTCTTCCAAGTTGTAAAAGTAACCCTTCATTTCCTGAAAACGCGTTTTTTATACTGAGTACAGTTCTAGTCAGAAGCTCACATACACTCTTCTAGGCCAAGAATGTAAAATTCAATCTTCTGTTTTATTAGTTCATTTAAAACATTCTTTTTCCAGGATGGAATAAATCTATAACACACAATCCATGATTCTTTAAAATTACCATGTATTTCTCTAATGCACACAGGGCCAAAATAATACATACAGACACACAAACATATACACGTGTTCAATTAAATCTTTTAATCTGTGTTGCTGAAGGGTCTGGAATTACTCAACTCAGCAAGACAATTGACAAATACTCAGAAATTACATGAAAGTCCAAGGGAATTTGTCAGTCTGTCTAAGAAGAACAACTGTAGATTTACAAAAGTTGTAAGGCCAGCAGCAACAGACAAGCAAAACACCCTCTGGAGAAAGGTTTAATTTCCAGATGAGGCAAAGATGGAGCTATTTAGCCAAAATGACAGGGAGTATGTTTGGAAGAGTCAAGGTGAGGCTTTTAAACCTAACAACACTGCCCCAACTGTCAAGCACAGTGGTGGTAGCATCACATTGGGGGATGTTTTATTGTCAGTGGTAAAGGTGCACTGAACAAAGTAAATAGATTAATGACCTCTAGATTCTTTAATTTCACCTCCAATGTACAACTAGATGGTTGAAACTTGGACATAAATGGGTGTTTCAACAGAACCAGAACACACATCAAAGCTGGGTTTAGAATGCACAGAGAAGGCTGACATTTGGAAAGGCCTTCCCAAAGTCTAATGAAATTATGTGGACTATAAGTAAAAGTTAGGTCCAGCCAGGAACCCAATTCTAATAAACTTCACCAATATTTCCAAATACAGATCCAAAATATTCTGTCAGAAATATGTCCGATGATTGTTAATGGTTGCAAAACGTTTTAGGGAAAGAACCAAATATTTGTAAGGGTGGATATAGGCAACTGAACAAGCATGTATTCACTTTATAAAAAGTAAAATACACAAATTATTTTTAAAAGAAATATATGCTGTAATTATTCCATAATGGATACATGGCCTACACATGGTGTCCCAATAGTAGTCTTTAGACCCAAATAACAGTGATAAGCCTGCACAATGTGGAGCCTGAAGCATTCTGGTAAGAAAAAGGTTTAGTTAGTTGTCCTATTTTCTGACCATTAAAACATAGGAATGTGTCCTCTTCTAAATACCAAAAATAAATAAATAAACAGTCCTTATGTTCCTGTATTTTCTACATTTCAAATCACACAAACACTGCCCTCCTCCTTCTATATCCTCTGTTCGTGGGAGCCTGAGCTAATCTCCCATCTGCCCCAGCTCCTGCTACACAGACTGCTTTCATTGCTAACGAGGGCCTGATGAATTTTCTTAAAGGCGGCGATGGGCCAAATTGGAGCTGATATGTCCCATCCGGCAGGCTGGACGGGGCCATAAGACAGAGCCTTGTCCTGCTGCCATGTGACATCCAAACCAGGCCAAAGTGAAAGAACTTATTAGCTCTAACTGGTCAGTTTACTGTGTATTAGGATTGCTTATTCCATTATCGAAGCTTGTGTGTCTCTGTGTTTGCACTTTTATATCAAAATTGGGAACTAAGACTGAAGATCTCCAACTGATGAAGAGCCCCAGTCAGACTCTGGTAAGATTTAAATTTAGAACTTCACTCGTGATCATTAAGATGATGTAATGGGCTGACTTATAAAATATTAGTATATTAAGGTAGTAAGCAAGTAAAAACTAAGCAATCACTGTAGTGCAAGGCATTGTGTAACGTGACTGTTGGCGTGAGTGTGGGGGACAGTTTAAGGTGAGGGAAAGAGGGCACCAGATGAGCTCTCTGGATGGGTTATTCTGACACATACACACTAGCCTAGGTTAAGAGGGTAAAGAGGGGGGCACGACGCGTCAAGCTGGAGCCATGACTCGGTTATGTGTGTGTGCTGTGTGAGGGTGAGTGGGCTGATCCCATTGTGTGTGTCAACAAGCTGTCCCATTCAGCGCCTGTGTGGCTAAACTCTGCTAATGAGCGTTGCCTCTGGCTGGGCCAAGCCAGCACAGAGCTCTTCATGGCTAAACACTCCAGCACACAAAGTCCAAAGCAAGAGCAATCGGATGGGGCGAAGGGGCATAAAGGGGGATGCAGGGAGGTGTGAACATCAGAGAGAAAACATAGACATATATAGAATGACTCAGAATAAGAAGATGACAAAATGCTGCTGAAATTAAAAATAGGAAAACATTCAGAATCAGATCACGGTGCTAGCATCTCTAGTGGTTGGTTGGATTGCTCACTAAAGCCTTGCTGGTTCAGTCCTTTGCCTTTCTAGCTCAACAAGTCTCCAAAAAAAAAGAAAAAGAGCCTATTCTGGACACTTTGTACACATTTGATCTGTGAGGAAAGTTATTTTCTTATAAAATATAACCCTACTATTACAATTTGGCATACAATTTCCTGATGACAAGCAGTTTATATTAGAGAAAAAAAGATTTTAATTTGAACCAGCTCAGACGACCTAAACGTATGGATTTACTATGTAAATCAAACTAAATAATATTCACTTTAACAGAAGAAAGAGGCAGAAAGATTTGCAGCATTCTGGTCTTTTGGCCAATAATGGGTTCCATGTTTACAGCATCTTTTTAGTCAGGGAAGATATCATAGCCAATGCTTAGGTCAACTTAAAGTTGTAAAAAGGTGTTTTGCCCATTATACCTCTGTATTTGAGCCCAAAATGAAATAGCAAAAAAAAAAGGAAAAAAATAAACAAAGAGAAACTGATAAATATTCAATGGTCCTTGTTAATTTAACAAGTAAAGTGATTTCTAGAACAGGTCAGAGTCTTTAAGCCAGACAAACGGTTCACAGAATTTGGCATTAAAATTATTTATAGGGTGCACCATTTTCATGTGGCTTCCAAATAGCCTGCAGGTGGTGGAGGAATATTGAATGAAAGTAGTAATTCGTATAGGTTTTCTTCAGAATTAGTCTTTCTTTTCCACATGAAGAAACCAGATCCAAAGATTCATTAAAAAATGAGAGATGATGAGATCAGATGAGAAGGTGGTTGTTAGATAAGATTAGTTTCAACTTAACCCCAATATATTCAACTTTGTGGCAGATTCAACACTGATTAGATATTTGTCAGATGAATCACATGGCTTCAAATATAGTACGAGCAGACAGTTTGATGAAGCTGTTGTACTGTAGATGTTCTCAAAATTATAGGTGTGGTCACCAACTGTATTCTAAGAGCATGCCACATAATCAATCCAAAGAAAATTTAATAGTTTTAGATGCAGCACTGAAACTAAAACAATACACTTTGAACCAACAATCCAGAGTAGAGGTTACAGTGATTCCTGGATCAGCAGCCAGTGACCTCTGCAGCTCTGCCATCTGAAGCACTGAAAAATTAAATATACCTTTTGACTCCAGACGACACCAATACCAGAAGATAACATGGCTTCTCAAATCATCACTGAGTGAAGAAACTTCACCCTGTACCTCAAGCTTCTCGGATTCCTTCAGACTCTGAGACTGTGATTTCATACATGAATTGCAGAGAAATTTATTTTCATCTGAAAAGACGACTTTGGATCACTGAGCAACCATTCAGTCCTTGTTCTTTTAAGTCCAGGCAAGACTCTTCCTATGTTATTTCTGGTTCAGATTTTACTTAAACCCAAGCGATGTGACAGCGGTTACCCATGTCCTGGATCCATGAGTGTGTGGTGGCTCTTGAAGCTCTGGCTGAAGTTGCAATTCCATTAATATGTTTTGATGAAGTGCTCTAGGAGCAACCAGCTTTTTTAGCAACGAGCTTCTGTATCGACTGTCTGATGGACAGCTGCCATCTCAGCAGGATTCTGTAGGTCATTACATAACATTACCGCATTAAAGATTTTGGGTTTTCATTATTGTATTATATTACACACCTGTTTAAAAAAGTTGTATTTTTATCCATTATTTTTTCTTTTTTTTCTGTTTGCCAATCAGTATATGCCTAATACACACTTGCTTTTCTCAACACATCTAATCTGCATTTATAAAAGGAAACAGGAGTTACATATTTCGGACAGGTTCATCAATGCCAATTGATTAAATTAAAAAGAAAGCTACGTTGTTATAAATAAATATGTTGTTTATTATCAATTGAGCTGCAAATGATTACATCTGAACCTCCATGCAGTGCACCAACCAGGATCCCCAAACCAACTGGGAATGTCTCAAGAAGAGAATTTCACATTGGATTAAAAAGTGAGCAAGTAGAAGGAGAAACAGTGAGAAACAAATTGACAAAATGTGGGGGCGCTGGTTGTATGAGCCTGCACGCAAAAGCAAGGAAGAATAAGGTTGGGGGAGCTGGGGGTGAGAAAAGGAGGGCATGTCATCATCCATCAACACAAGGAGCTCTCCCTCTCTCTTTCCTGCTCAACACTTTTTCTCCACCACCAGCAGGCTATTTGGAAGCCACATGTGTATGTGAGTTAGTGTTTGAGTGAGGGTGTGCTGGAGGTGAGGTTTGGGGCTGAGGCCATTAAAGCTCTGTTAAAACACTTCTGATGCTGTTGGCTGATGCCGAAGCAAAAGGAGAGTGGAAAAAAGAGAGAGAGAAGGAGCGAGACAGTGAGGAAGGGAATACACTCTCAGCGGCTAGCTCGGCCCTCACAGCAGTCCGTTGGCAGCCTGTCAATACTATCAGCAGAGGTGCGAGATGAGTCAACAACCTAATTCTAACATCAAACTTTCATGGGCAACAGAGGGCAAGAACAGGATGGAGAGAGAAGAGAGAGCTTTGCTGTTAATGCTTTCTCCATCACCTGACCTTCACTCCTCCAAACCTTTTAAGAACCCTTTAAAAACCGAATCCTTCTGCACTCACGCACACATACAGCGCCAACATACAGACCCAGGGAGACACGTGGCTGCACTTTGAAAGTTCTGACCTGCGGCTGAATTACATTTGGAGTGTTTTAGCAAGATATAATAGTGACCCTTTCACTCTCTCACTGCATCCCCCCTACACATTCTGCAGAAGCGCTCTCCCTCAGTCCGAGAGTGCCACCAGCTTTATTTATTAAATATGGCCTCAGAGAAGAAGCAGCTCAGGTGGGATGAGAAAAACAGTTTTAGTAAAACAGCTTTTAATGGCTTTCTGTCACATTGCAGTGATAGCAATGTTGTGGAATGGGACCCAGTTAGAATTAGGTAGAAAGTGCTGAATTTCTGTTTTTACAAGTAATAAGAGGAACTGAGATGTCACCAGCACACATCACAAAATACTTAGCAAGGGGTTTACTTCAAAACTTATTTACATAAAAGAGGAGGAAATCAATTTCAATAAACAAATGAAGAAATAGTTCTCTTTTGTGGACTGGGTACTCACTCTTATGTAGCAACACTGCTGACTTTGGAAAGCAGCTCTTGAAGGCCATTTCAGACACTGTTGCACCAGACCAGAGATCCTCCAAACTTAACGATGGTCATTATGGGCAGACATTTTGTTTCATCAGACCACAGGACATGTCTCCAAAAACTATGGACTTTGTCTTTGTGTGCATCTGCTAACTAGAATCTGTTTTTTATGTTGCTTCTGGAATTATGGCTCCTTTCTCACTAAGTGGGCTTTCAGCCAATGTTGGGCTATATAATTGGATATCAGCTTAAACCTAAATCTGAATTAACTTTAACTCATAACTGTATACATTAATATTAATAATAGCAAGATCACACTCAAACATGTGATACGGTGTCAAAGATAGGGAGAGCATTTCCCTCTCTATCAAATTCAATTGTTTGTCTGTGCCTCTTCTTCTGACATTATAAAAGATGAACCCGCATAAAAAATACAAAAACCTAAATAATCAATGAGGTACATTAATCACACATCAGTCAATGTATAAGGACATGCTGAACAGTGATAATACAATGAAAAAGAACTGAGGTTAAGTAGATGTTTTAAATATTTATACTTCCATAAAAATGTGGCAGAGTTCCATTTCATTTTTGAAGGTCTACAGCAGGAATACACTAAATCACTGTCAGACAATGTCAGTCAGTCTCATCTTCAACTTATAAATGATGAATGTTCTGGAACTCAACTTACTGTGCTTATCAGAATACAGCCAAATAAACTGACACACAGTCATTTTCAACAGCTGTTAGAAACTTAAAGACATAAAACATCAGATGTCAAACAGCTCTCTTAAAACTGGATCTGAACTATTCTATAGTAAGGTTAGATCATGTTGGATTTATGTTGGCCGAAGTTTCCCACAACCAAGTTCAGACAACCTTCACTACATTGTAAAAGGTGTCAAGTAGCCAAACAGATCTAGACCCCCTTGCTTGGTAAATCCCATTTTCCATGGTTGCAGAAGTGCAAAAAAAAAAATCCTGCATATCAGTGCCCTAAAAGTTGATTTGCTTTGAAAGGCGAACAGGGAAACATATTTCTAGGGTTCAGTGGTCAGGGCTTTTGGCAAATGACGTTGATGATAAGGCAAACAAACAAGACCAGAGGTTTTTCCCTAATGTTTTCTTAAGGTTTTGCATGTGCAATAAGGGATACTGAAGAGTGCGGGGAAGAAAGATAGAGAGCATTGACAGAGCAGAGGAAGGAGTGGGAGTTCTAAAAGTGTGAGGCACAGAAATGGAGAAATGAAGGGATTACAGGACACATCAAATAGTAAATAGGATATTGGAAGGTGTCCTTTTTAGTTCAGCACCAAGGCAACACTGGATAAGAAGAAACTCACAGCACACAGCATATAAACCTTCCTGTAACAAACTGCAATGCAATTCTAAATATGATACTTTAAAAAACAAGACTGAGTGCGCTAGTAAAACAAGACCTGCCATCTTTACCATGTTAAATATACTTTTAACAGCTGGTGAATATTAAACAGCAAATAGGATATTTTAGAGCCAGAAAACCAAAATTCCTAAAAAAAATATTCAGCCTTTTAGCTTTCATTTTAGCTTTTAATTAATAAATGAAATAATAATTTTCAAAACATGCCGATATACACAAAATACTAAATGTTTATTTTATATGGATAATGACACACTGTTTGTCCATGCTTAAGCATCTATTGATGTCTAAGGCAGAAAAAATTTAAAAGAGGAACATGTCAAATGGTCATGCAACTGATTATGTGAAAAAAAGACAAAATAAGACTTCTTGGTTCTTTTTCATCAGCAACACATATCTCATCTGACCTTATATCAGATTTTACACATGAAATGCAACTAAAAGGACTGCAACATTTGCTTTTGACTTCCTTAGTTTTCCTGACATGCAATCAAGAGTTAAATAGTGAAAAACCAAACAAACTCAAACAAAATGCAGTAATTGTAAAAACTAAACCCTCTATTAATTCTACATGATCTGGCATTTGGTAGGTGCTAAAATTAAATAAGTCAGCCTCTCAGGTGTAAAACAGAAATCATCCACCACAGAATCCACCATATTGTAATTTTAAAATAAAGAAAAAACAAAAAATGCATTGTCTGTAAAAACTAAGGACACCGCAAAACCATTGGATATACAAAAACAGATGCACTGAAACTTGATAGGCACTGAAAGGGAGCTAGCCAGTTGAAAAAAAAAATTCTTCTGACCGGTTAACAAATCATACATGCAACCAGGTTGTGTTGACAACAACACTCTTCAGTGTGGAGGCTCTCGCTGACTAAGGAGGTGAAGTGGGAGCAAAAGGAAGCAAAGCATGCTATTTTCAGGATCAGTGAGGTTTTGTGAAGCTGTTTAAAAGGATACTAAAAGGAAAGTATTTTCTTTTAAGGCTTGCTCTGACATGTCCTTTCAAGGTGCAAGGGAACGATACTTGAAGCAGATAACAGGAAGGCCCAACACAGTACAGCAACATTTCTCAGTTTAATCTTTTTGAATTTTCCATCTCTACATGTCACGGAACATGCTGAATTTGGAAATGCTATCAGACTTTTAGAAATTTCACAGTTAGTATATCAGAAGGTAAAGGTGAAAGCATTGGGTGTTTGCAATGATGTCATAAAAGTACCCACCAGCCATAGTGGAAGATGCACAGCAAGCATAACCATGGCTGTACATGCAGGAATATTGGAGAGAGCAGAAATTTAAAAAGTTGTTAAAGGAAGACAGGGTGGCTTTAAAACAATGTGAAATTTAAGCAATGGGCTAGACCTATACTAGATCCCAAATAGCAACGCTAAACCAGAATGGCATAAGCAAAGGAAGCATGCCTGTTATTACCAGAAAGGCAACAGTTTTGCTATCTTATATTTAACTAAAATCAAGCGCTACAGACTACGAGGTTTTAATTTGAAAACCTACAATTGGTCAGTAACCTGCACTGCAGCAAGCCTTAATTCAACATGTAACCAGCCTGCCAAAAATGATAAAATGGCTGGTAATGTCTAAAAAAAAAACAATATGCCAGTCTTCCTCAGGAAATATGACAGTAATGGTAACAGGTACCAACCTGATATGAACTGATATGAGCAAACATGGACATGGTGTACTGTTAAATCATCAGAATCCTCCTGTTCCTGACTATCCCATTTTGTCTTGATATTTCTTCCATTAACGCATCCTGTTTTATGATTGTGATAAATGATTGTTTTACATCTCATCTCTCTTTATGCAAAAGTTATAGCTCAGTGATAGTGATACCTCAGAAACTTAAAAAAAAACAGAAATCTAACCCATGCGTTTCTGCTATAAATTAAAACCTAGTAAATACTTATTTTCATAATGACTGTACAGCGGCAAATCTTCATGCATGTCAAGAAAATTGTCTTCCAGTTGCTGATTAATATTCAACTCAGTGTTGCTTCTCACTCATTTTGCAAAATTAACATCATTTCAGAATTCCCTGATGACTATGGTCTTTTAAGTAGGATACCGATCACATAAGCTTCCAAAATGCTTTTTCCAAATCAAAAATATTGAGCCTTGTCAGGTCTAAATAAAGGGATAAAGTATCTTCAAAAATGTTGATGTAGTGTTTTACATAAAAGTATGAAGCATATGCAGTCAAGCAAAAATAATTTGACCCTACATTTTATATTGTCTGCTGGCTTTAAGCATCACTTCCGTGTAATATGGGTCTGATGTGTTCTTCTTCACTTTTTTTTATTGCCAAGTAGATATTGGAACATAAACACTTACCAAAAACACACATAAAGCAGCAGCTGGAAAAGAAGAAAACTGTAACACTGGCTGGAGAGTGGCATGCTTTAATTATGAACACAAGAGAGCTTAGTGGCACTCGGCACTGCTGTTTGTCGACTCACTGGCCTAAAACGCTGAGTGACCCTGATGCAGGCTTATTTTTTCCAAGGTTCTGCTGTCCTCCCGGGTCATCACTACACTGTCCTCAGGAGAGGCCAGAGTGTGCATGGATAAGTAAAGAACGTTAAGGGACCAAAGTCCGTTGGCTGACGTTTCCACTCCACTGAGTTTTAACACATTAGGAAGCCCCACTGCCTGTAATGAGCCAGAGACAGAGGGATGGAGATGTGTCGGTGTGGGGTGTGAGGGTGGGGGCAGGGTCTGAAAGAATATACTCACATCTACAGAGCAATACTCAATCTGCTATTGTTTTGCTAATTTTTCTCACGATACAAGGATACTCCTCCATGTCCAAGGTACAAGAATACTACTTCAGATTTTTACATGTGAAAGCTGATTCTGTTAGTCTGATAAGGTGTTTTCTTGAGATTAAAAAATTCTAATCTAATGATCAGCTAACCCAATCTGTGGATGCAATGAAAAGAGATTCAGTGTTTGTGTAAGCAGGACAAAAGGGAAATTTACAGAACATCCTTCCATTTATGTCCGATATGACAGATAAACATCTGCTCCCACGCAGAGGTTTTCGGTGCATGCATTTCTGAAAGCCACCTGTACTCAGCAATTTGTACCGACCAAGCACCAATTTATAGCCGCTTCAACAATTCAATTCAATTCAATTCAATTCAGTTTATTTATATAGCGCCAATTCACAACACATGTCGCCTCAAGGCACTTCACAAAAGTCAGGTACATACATTCCAATTAATCGGAATCATTGAACAGTGCAGTCAGATTCTGTTATTTATTCAAATTGGATAAAAAGTTTTTCTATCTAAGAAAACCCAGCAGATTGCATCCAGTCAGAGACTTGCAGCATTCACTCCTCCCGGATGAGCATGTAGAGACAGTGGACAGTCACTGGTGTTGACTTTGCAGCAATCCCTCATACTGAGCATGCATGTAGCGACAGTGGAGAGGAAAAACAGGAAGAAACCTCCAGCAGAACCAGGCTCAGTGAGCGGCCATCTGCCACGACTCACTGGGTGTTTGAGAGAACAGAGCAGAGACAAAAAGAGAACAAAGAAGCACTGATCCAGGAGTACTTTCTATGGGAAGGAAAAGTAAATGTTAATGGATGTAGCTCCTTTAGTCGTTTCACCTAGAAAGAAGGAACAGATAAACTCTGAGCCAGTTTTCAAGTTTAGAGTCTGAAGAGAGCACATAGAGTTAGTTACAGTAAAAGCTCAGTCAGTAGCTATGTCTAGGAGAGAGAAAGGGTTAAACACTGAAAGACAGGGCCATGTGGATCATCGGTAGAGGGTGAGCATTAAGTTGTTGCCAGCAGAAGCTCGGACGATGCCCCTCTCCAGAAAGGTGTCACAGGTAGACACAGAGTCAGGCCAGGTGTAGCTTCTAGGAAGAGAAAGGAGAGAGAACAAAGTTAAAAGCTGAAATAACAGCAAATAATACAAAATTGAAGAGTAGTGTGAGAATGTAGTGAAGAGGCTGAAAGTGGTCATTATGTCCTCCAGCAGCCTAAGCCTAGAGCAGCATAACTACAGAGATAGCTCAGGATAACCTAAGCCACTCTAACTATAAGCTTTATCAAAAAGGAAAGTTTTAAGCATAGCCTTAAAAGTAGACAGTTTGTCCATCTAGAGCCACTGATGGCCATTGTTATACTAAAAACCACAACAATTGGGATACCTCTCTCTGTCAGATTGATTATAACCATTAGAAAAGAGAGGGGGTCATACAGGTAGCAGAAATGGAGGGTGTGTTTGCACCTCAACCATAACTGAGCCGGTTTAGGCTAAATCTGACTCCCCCTTACTCCATCCAACAGGGAGGGAAGAAGACGGAGGTAAAAATAAGGAAGATAGCTCAGGATAACCTAAGCCACTCTAACAATAAGGTTTATCAAAAAGGAAAGTTTTAAGCCTAGCCTTAAAAGTAGACAGGGTGTCCGCCTCACAGACTAAAACTGGTAGCTGGTTCCACAGGAGAGGAGCCTGATAACTAAAGGATCTACCTCCGATTCTACTTTTAGAGACTCTAGGAACCACCAGTAAACCTACAGTTTGAGAACAAAGAGCCCTGTTAGGAACGTATGGAACAATCAGATCTCTGATGTATGATGGAGCTAAATCATTAAGGGCTTTTCTATTCTGGATTTAACAGGGAGCCAATGAAGGGAAGCTAAAGTAGGCGAAATATGATCTCTCTTTTTAATTTTCATCAAAACTCTTGCTGCAGCATTTTGAATCAGCTGAAGGCTTTTAACTGCATTTTGTGGACATCCTGATAGTAAAGAATTACAATAGTCCAGCCTTGAAGTAACAAATGCATGGACTAGTTTTTCAGCATCACTCCTGGACAGGATATTTCTAATTTTGGCAATGTTCCAATGTTCATTGCTGTGTAAATGCTCACACATTTGATTAGCAACTATTTTCTCAAGAATTTTAGATAAGAATGGAAGATTGGATATCGGTCTGTAATTTATTAAGTCATCTCGATCAAGCAAAGTTTCTTAAGCAAAGGTTTAATTACAGCTACCTTAAAAGCTTGTGGTACATACCCATTTACTAAAGATAAATTAATCATGTCTAAAATGGGGCTGGTAATCAGAGGGAACACTTCCTTAAATAATTTGGTTGGGATTGGTTCTAACATACAAGTTGAAGGTTTAGATGAAGCTAATATTTCTGATAACTCAGGAAGCTCCACAGGATCAAAGCAGTCCAAACACAGATCAGGTTCTACAGTTACTTCCAATGTTGTCTCACTTGTTGAGGATGAAGTAATCATCTTTGGGAGTATGTCAAAGATTTTCTTTTTAATAGAATCAATTTTATTTTGGAAGAATCCCATAAAGTCATGACTGCTGAGAGCTAAGGGAATGGATGGCTCAACAGAGCTATGACTCTGTGTAAGTTTAGCAACTGTACTAAAGAGAAACCTAGGATTATTCTTGTTCTCTTCTATTAAGGATGAGAAATAAGCTGTTCTAGCTTGGTGAAGGGTCTTTTTACACAACAGTAGGCAATTTTTCCTGATTAAGTAGGAATCCTCTAGGTGTGCAGAGCGCCATTTTCTCTCCAATTTTCTAACATTGTGCTTTAAAGTACGTAGCTCTGAATTAAACCAGGGAGCTAGCCTCCTCTGAATAATTACTTCTTTTTCAAGGGGGCTGCATTGTCTAATGCACCACGCAAGAATGAAGTAACACTATGAACAAGAGAATCAATTTGTGAAGGGGAAGAAACAAATTATTGCCCTCCACTGTTTTTCTGTGATAATGAGGAAATTAAAAGTGGAACAGATTCTTTAAAGGTTGTTACAGCATTGTCTGATAATGATCTACTATAATGAAATTTTCTTTCAGGTGTGGAGTACTCTGTTAAATTAAACTCAAAGGTTATTAAAAAATGGTCAGACAGCACAGGGTTGTGAGAAAATATTGTTATGTCTTTACACTCAATGCCATATGTCAGCACAAGGTCCAGAGAATGAAGACAAACGTGGGTAGGTTTGTTAATGTTTTGAGTAAAGCCAATTGAGTCTGAGATACCATTAAAGGTTATATTTAAGCTATCACTTTCAGTGTCAACATGAATGTTAAAATCCCCCACTATAATAACTTTATCTGTATTTAACACTAAATCAGATAAAAGGTCTGAAAACTGATCTAAAAATTGAGAGTAAGGGCCTGGTGGACGGTACAAAACAACAAACAGAAGTGGTTTTAGTGCTTTGCAATTTGGATGAGGAAAACTAAGGATTAAATATTCAAAAGAGTAGCTATTGATTGGTCTGGGACTAGTCAATAAATCGGACTGAAAGATGGTTGCTACTCCTCCTCCTTGCCCAGTATTTCGAGGAATGTGAAAATTTAAATAATTATTAGGAGTTGACTCATTTATAGTAACATAATCCTCTTGCTGCAGCCAAGTTTCTGTGAGGCAAAATAAATCAATCGGATTGTCACAAATCAGATCACTAACTAGCAAAGTCTTTGAAGAGAGAGATCTTATGAGCCACATTTAATTGTTTTATTTTTATTTTTAGTCTGAGTTCAGTTTATTTTTATTAGATTTTCCTGATTTCCTCTTTTTAGATAATTTTTTAAATCTATTCAATTTTGGCTGTGGGCGAGACACTGTCTTAATAGGGTAATGGGTGGGTAGCAGTACAGAAGCTGCAGAGAGGAGAGTTAAACTATGACCCTGCTTCCTGGTCTGAACCCTGGGTTGTCAGAGTTTTGGAGAACTAATACATTCGGCCAGATTCCTAGAAAGAAGAGCTGCTCCATCCAAAGTGGGATGGATGCCGTCTCTCCGGATAAGACCAGGTTTTCCCCAAAATGTTTGCCAATTATCAATGTAACCTACGTCATTTTCTGGACACCACCTAGACAGCCAGCGGTTGAATGACAGCATGCGGCTAAACATGTCATCACTGATTAAATCTGGGAGGGGACCAGAGAAAATTACGGAGTCCGACATTGTTTTGGCAAACTTACACACCGAAGCAACACTAACTTTAGTGACCTCCAACTGACGTAACCGGGTGTCATTACCGCCAGCGGGAATTACAATTTTACTGTATTTACGCTTATCCTTAGCCAGCAGTTTCAGGTAGGAATTAATGTCGCCCGTTCTGTACCCTGGCAGACATCTGACTATGATTGCTGGTGTCTCTAGTGCCACGTTTCTGACTATGGAGCTGCCAATTATCAGAGTTGGCTTCTCAGCGGGTGTCTCGCTGAGCGGGGAAAATCTGTTAGAAACGCAGACGGGTTGGTGGTGACCTGTGGGCTGGGATCTAGGACTATGCTTTCTACGTACTGTCACCCAGCCGGCCTGAGGCCGCGGCTGCGCGGGCTCAGCTGAAGGACTGCTACGGGGAGCTACCCTCTGTGGCTCCGCGCTAGCTAAGGGGCCTCGGCTATCTGCTGGTTTTTCAACAGCGCGGAGCCGGACCTCCAAATCCGACACCCTCGCCTCCAAAGCTACAAAAATGCTACATTTATTACACGTACCATTATCACTAAAGGAGGCAGAGGAGTAACTGAACATCTGACACAGAGAGCAGGAGAGAGAAGACTCGGAGAGAGAAACAAAGGAACATCTAGTTATTTTCTATAATCTACTCCTCAATGTACTGTACTTTTGTGACTCCAGTATATATTACCATATACGATATCTTATAAAAGTGAGTACACCCCTTAGACTTAGACTTCTAAATATGTTATTATATATTTTCATGAGACAACACTGAAGATATGACACTTTGATACAATGTAAAGAAGTCAGTGTAGAGGTTGTTTAAAGGAGTAAATTTACTGTCTCCTCAAAATAACTCAACACAAAGCAATTAATTAAACCAACAAAAGTGAGTACACCCCTAAGTGAAACTGTCAGAACTGTGCCCAATTAGCCATTTTCCCTCCCGGTGTCATGTGACTCATTATTGTTACAATATCTTAGCTGTGAATGGGGAGCAGGTGTGTTCAAGTTGGTGTTATCACTCCCACACTCTCCCATACTGGTCACTTCAAGTTCAACATGGCACCTCATGGCAAAAAAGTCTGAGGATGTGAAAAAAACTGTTGCTCTACATAAAGATGGCCTACACTTTAAGAAGATTGCCAACACCCTGAAACTGAGCTGGAGCAAGACCAATAGCTGACCAAAGAAGTTGAGTACACATGCTCAGCGTCAAATCCAGAGGGTGTCTTTTGAAGAGTGCTGCCAGCATTTCTGCAGAGGTTGGGGGGGTGGGGGGAGTCAGCCTGTCAATGCTTAGACCATACGCCTCAAGCTGCATCAAATTGATCTGCATGGCTGTCGTCCCAGACAAAGCCTCTTGTATAGATGATGCACAATAAAGCCTGCAAACAGTTTGCTGAAGACTGTGGTCTTCTGTGGTCTGATGAGACAAAGATAAACTTATTTGGTTCAGATGCTGTCAAGCATGTGTGGCGGCAACTAGGTGAAGAGTACAAGTGACAAGTGTATCTTGCCTACAGTCAAACATGGTGGTGGGACTGTCATGGTTTGGGCCTGCATAAGCGCTGCAGGCTGTGGGTAGCTACGGTTCATTGAGGGAACCATAAATGCCAACATGTACTGTGACCCGCTGAGGTGGGTCAAAGTCTCCAACATCCACAGCTCTGTGATGTCGTCGTGGAGGAGCAGAAGAGGATTCCAATGGTAACCTGTGAAGCTCTACTGAACTCCATGCCTAAGAGAGTTAAGGCACTGCTGGAAAATATTGGTGGTGACACAAAATATTGACACTTTCACTTAGGGGTGTACTCACTTTTGTTGCCAGTGGTTTTGACAGTGTGTTGCGTTACTGTGAGGTGACAGCTTGTAAAACAGTATAAATTTGCTCACTACTTTAAATTGTATCAAAGTCTTATATCTTCAGCCTTGTCCCATGAAAAGATAAAATAAAATAGTTAAAAAACTGAGTGGTGTACTCCCTTTTGTGATATACTGTAGTTACCTATATCAGGGGTCATAATCTGTCAGCTCAGAACCAAAATGAGTGGAAACAAGTTATAAAACATAACCTTCAGAACATAGAATCAAATCACATTAACTGTTAGATTTGAGCAGATTTCTAACTATTTAGCTCTGTAAATCATGAAAATACTGATGAACTGTTGAACACTGGTTAAGAATTGGGGTAAAAATTACAAAGGGGCGACCTGACCTGGAGGCAGGTAGATGTTCCAATTTTAAAGACAAACACCGAGTTCTATTTTGGTCATACAACATCACTGAAATTAGAGAGATCTGCAACTATGTGGCTTCGGTTGACACTTGGACATTAGTTTTTTCAGTTTTCTAACAACAAATTTTAGTTCTTAAGTGGAGGTTTAGTTTATTATTTCCCTTATGTAAATTAGGGTCTTATGTTGGATTAAGATCTTGATGTAATATTTATATTCATGTCCATATCTAATTACAGTCAAAGTCAACTATGGAGTATCCTGTTGGCGCAAACTTTATGGGCGGTGAAGCTGTAATTAAAACAGAGGTTTCAGGTCGTTTCAATTCACTGGATGCTTTCAGAAGATTCATTGGGCTCTGACCAGGGGAGTTCATACTGTAGCCAAGGTTGTCTGTTTTGTTCTTCAGAGAAAGAATGTGTATGTGTTCTCTCCTCATCTCAGCCCCAGTGCCCCTGTGCCCTGGCCTCTCTTCCTCCCCCACTGTGTGTGAGTTTATTCACAGGAAATGCAGGGAAGCCTCACGGGTGGCTGAGCTGATGCGAAGCGACGTGGCGTCTCCAGCGAGCCAGGAACTTAGCATGTCAGGCAGGTCAGCACGGGGCAAGCAGACAGTCGATAAAATATTCAATACAGCACTCCCAGTTCATGGATCTAATACCTCAGGAAAGGCCCCCCTCCAAAATGAAGAAGAAAAAAATTATCTTCTCTCCGACCCTTACTTCTCACACCGGCTGGATGGAAGGGTTTATTATACCCAGGGTGAAAAAGCAAACTGTCAATGAAGATCTCACAATCTTCGGGCCGAGCTTTAATAGATTCATCTTCGCATGATGTCTTATGGATTGGTAACCCTCCCTTTCCTGACACTAGGATGGAGAAGCGAGCCTTATTGAGATCGAAAGTTCAAAAGTTCAGTGCAACCTTTTCAAAATTATATCATAACGCAGTGACTGAGTCTGTCTAACCCCCAGTTCTTTCAATTAACTATTATTCGCTCTTTTTTTAGAACTTTTTTTTGGGCCTTGCATCTTTAAAATCCCACTAGGGTGAAAAGAAAACATACAGTGGAGTTTGAGAACATGAAGTGCGTAGAGCCTGGATGGGCCCTTGAATGTCTAGTATCACTTTCGCGCAGTGGGTGCTAATTCCAATTAGCATCATTCAACTGCACTGAGGGCACATCACATTGACTCAGCCTCTGCTGAGACAGGCGCCCTCCATGGACCAGGCAGATACAGTGAAACACCAGCTGCTATCAGCCTGTTTCGCTGATTAACCCAGACACTAAGATGTCGCTGCTGTGTCTTCTGACTCCCAAGCCGCCACCTCCTCCACTCTCTGTTGTCTTGGGGTAGCTTCCGTCTACTTACATTTTTAACAAGCGTCTCTTCTGTCTCCATCTCCTTTATTGTGTCGTCTGAGTGTGTGGTATTTTATTACTTACACTGCATAGATTGGTTGAGTACACTGGATCAGTGTTACCCACTCAAACGGTTTTCCTTTCTCCTTCTGAATAATTAATGGAAATGGATGGTTAAGGACAAAGGCACTGAAGACTCCATTAAGGGGCAAAATGTTGAGAGGTGCTGACTTCATCATTGAAGTTGTTAGCGGCAGAGCTCCTGGATCACATTAACAATGTCCTACAAGAGACAAGTACCTAGGAAACAGTGGAACCTGCACTGAAAACAGTCAAAAAGGAGCTCCAAAGTCTGACAACATGAGAGCAACTCATTCATGTTGACGCAACCTTCAATAGTTGGTTAAGAAAGTGCAATTGGGAGCTAACCTTAGTGATAAAAATAGTTGGATCTAGCTGTAATATGGTTTGTTTTTGCTTTCAAAAGGCTCGTCATTAGAAATCCCAGAGTTCCAGGGCCCTGCAGCTTTCACATACCTATAAATAAAAGCGTTCCTGAGTGTTGCTTCTCTTTCTCTCTCACTTGCAGACACACACTCATGCAGGGACCGGAGGCGAGTAAATAGCCCCTTTGGATGGAAAATATTCCAACACTACCAACGTTATGAAAACTTAGTGGATGGTGGATGTACTTTTAAACTGGACTCCTGCACTTGTTTCCCAAAGCAGTTTTCACTGCCACCATTTTCAAAGTCCTCAGATCCCTTAAGGATCCTGCGTTTAGTCACAGACAGGGAAGCGTTTAGGTTTTTTCTTCAACAGCACATCTTCTACACAGAAAAAAAGAAGGAAATGTCAAAATTTTGCATCCATGCTTCTTCTGATTTTTTTCTTAAAGATGTTCTGTTCATAAGCCCGTCTTCCTTTTAGCAGTCCTAAACACAACACTAGCTCACAAATTTACATGGGTAACATGACTCCATGACACAAAGCCAAAACACCAGAATGTGACATGTTTTTCTATGGTCTGTGGTTGTTGCAAAGAATGACTTCCATACATAACATCTCCAAACTGAATTGCTTCTAAACATATTTAAATATATTTATTACCAGACAAACTGTACAGTAAAAGTCAAGCCGGAGTAAACCCATCTTGTTTTAATCGGAACAGTTCTGGCTAAATGCTGTGTTTGCAAACTCTCGATTTTATATTACTGTGCAGCCTGATCAGAGGAATATCTATTGAAAGCAAAAAACTTTATAAGCTGACAATATTGCATCTGATAGAACAGTTGACAGATAAAGAACTTATGGGGAGGAAATTCAATATGAGCAAAAAAGGCTTCAAGAAGTGCAAAAATGTCCAGCCAGCCCAATTAATGCCTCCCTCTGATGAGACATGTTATACAACAGTATTGTGTTGGCACCAGTGCAGAGCTTGCTCAACACTGGTGACAGCATCTGCAAAGCCTTTCTGACAACAGCCTTGTGATGAGAAGAACAGCCAAAAAGCCACAAAGAAAGGCCAAAATTCTGCAGTAAGTGAAAGAATGGAGAACAGAAGACAGGTTAAAAGTTTTGTTCTCAGATAAATCCTAGTGTTAAATGTCTGCAACATCGGACAATCATTTGTAGTCAGAAGAAAAACTGGGAGCTACTGTGTTTTTCTTGTGGTGCCAACAGTGAAGCTTCTTGACATAATCCAGGTGTGGCGTTTCCCTATAGTTCTGAATAAAGAGAGAGATCTAGAATCTTTTTAATTGTCTTCAAAATATCACAGATGTAAACTTAACACATCTGGGTCGCTCACAAAACAAAGTTATGCTCATTTAAAAGTTTGGAAATATTATTTGGATGAAAAGACAGACAAAGTCCAGCTCTCCTTAGTAATGCCTATTTACTCTCATTTTTGGTGAACGTGTACAAAGAAATTATGTATGTATGTATATATATATATATATATATATATATATATTATATATATATATATATATATATATACAGTATATATATATATATATATATTATATACTATATATAATACTATATATATATATATACATATATACATATATACAATATATATATATATTATATATATATATACTATATATATATATATATATATATATATATATACATGTACATATAAAAACTCAAGACACAATGTCTCTTATTTAACTACAGCAATAACACCGATCAAAACAAATTAAACCTGAAGAGTCAAAGCTTTCCAAATATTTGGACAAAAAGGAGCACTTTTGGCAACAGGTAAAACTTTTAGTAATCCACTGCTGTTCTTCTTGGAGGTCACTGGAGAAGCGGTTAGTTCTTCTGACTTCAGGAATGCTGTTAGTTCAGAGTTGTAAACGGAGTTGGCCTTCACCAACAATGGGGCATATTTTGCGAGATGCTGGGAGTCGATAGCAGGCGTTCACTGTGACAAAGGGCCATTTCTCTGGCTCCGTGAGAAAGGCATGTTAGTTCGGCTCTTTGATACAGGACACTGTTTCTCTGACCGCCATTCATTACCATGTACAACAGACCAGAACTCAATGGACACTACGCATTAGACATAACTTTTTCCTCCTACACACATTTACAAAGGCCAGGCTTCTCCAAACACTTCTAGGTGTCTCATAAAATGACCCTCGGAGTTGACAGAAAGGGAAAAAGAAAAGCTTGTGATTTGCTTCATAGGCTTCCTCTTCACTCTCTAGGTAAGTATGAGCTGTCTGAATGGCCATAGCTTTGTCGGCGTATCGGAAGAATACCAAGGCAGAGGCATCCACATTTGTTTCCACTTATGTTACATGATCTTCGTGAAGCTAATTTGAACAAATCCCTTGCTTCAACCGCACACTGTACCTTCCAAGAGGGCTCTTAACATATGTACACTGGGTGTTAATGTCATGCTCCAAGTAAACTGTGATGATGGTCGGTCTTGGATGAGGCTCTGTTTTTGGCCTGAGCTCTCACTAGTCTTTTATTAAGAAACCATATAAAATGAGGCATGAGCAACAAAGGCTGCAGGGACCCTGTCATTTAGGACCTACTGCAACATTTGCCCTGCTCAGCTTCAAAACATTCTTTCCGGTAAATTCTAATCAACATTGCCCTCAGCACCACCATACAGATCAATACCAAATAATCAAAAATCAAAAAACCACAATGTGAAAATGCTAAGTTAACATTTAGGCTGATGTGTGTCCTCTTCAGAATTATAATATATATATAACAGATTCTGAAATGTTATAATTTATGAAATAAAAATGAAGCCCAAAATTAAAGCTTGTACAAAATAAAGTTGCTCTTATGATTCGGTAGCTTGTAGAACTACCTTTAGCATGTCACGAGTAAGGCCTCACATTTGACTTTAGAACGCTTTTGTATACAAATGGGTTCAAAGTGGACTCAATAGCCTCTTCCACCAAAAATTTCTATCATAAATCTGCAAAAACAAGGCCCCTCTCTGCTGTCTCTTCTTAAATCATAACTGACAATGACCATATCCCACACAGCTATGAGTTTTCAGAAATGAAGCCAGCAATGCAGGAAGACAGGAGGTTTGGTGCATTGTTGACGTCAGCAGTATGCATATAATCTGTGTTAGAAGTCTTCCTGTACCAAATGCTTCAAATTTATATTATATATCTTTTACATCGGATCTTAGTGTTCTAATCAGAAATGATTCATGCATTTACACTTTTAAATCGTGCAGCAGGCTGGTCACACAAACAATTAACCAGCTACATCACTTCCTCTTCCCGGTAAGCAGGCTTACCCTTATGCAAGTCAGCCAATGTGGGGCTGTGACTACCTCCCTCGTTGCATTGGTCTTTCCACAAAACACATGAAGATGACAAAAAGATGCCTTAATCCCACCTTGAAGCATAAAGCTAATAAGCAAAATGAGAATTTTCTGGCTACAAAACAGGGCTAAATTATTAAACCGCCACCATTATGCTTGACAGTTGATATTAGGGGTTTAGGTAAGTTTCCGCAAACCAAAGCACTGTGCAGTATGACAAAACCTCTCTACTTTGGCCTGACGTGTCCAAAAACATTGCTCCAAAACATTTGTAGTTCACTTAAATTGAGTTTTAAAACAAGACATGCTGTAATCTTCCCTTTAGAGAAAAGACATTTTCTCCTGGTAATGCTTCTCAACAAGTCTTGCTTGTTCAGTCTTTTTCTGATTATACTGTAACAGATTTTAACTGAGGCCTGTGGAGTCTGAGAGACAACCATGAGCATTGCACAATCTGACTTCAGTCAAATTTGTGGGGGCATCTAATCCTGTGACTATTGGCAGCTATCTCAAACGTTTTCCATTTGTGCCTAATTTTTCTCACTGTAGATTGGTGAACTTCAAGTTGTTTGGAAATCGCCTTTTAATTCTTATCAGGTTGATGGGCTGCAGCAGTTGTTTCTCTAAGGTCATTGGCATTACGGTAACACACAGCTGCTGACTCCAGACCAGCAAGAGGATAAAATTCCTGCTTTTATAGATGTGGTCAACCTTGCTATTAATCAGCTGATCAGGGGGATCTTCTAAACAGCAACTGGCTGTCATGGTCTCAATTAAATCTTACGGAAGAAGTAATAGTGTACTGAGTTTTCCTCACACAGCTCTTTCTTTGGATTTATTCTGTTTGGTAAATAATAGGAACATGGCATCAAACGTCTGTTTTTTGTAAAGACCTGAAATGTGCAACCCCGGAACTGAAGAAGGGTGCACTTTCTTATTTACAATGTCTGTATACATTGAAAGCACAGAGCCTGACCCAAGGTTTTGTAACAATCAATTAATGTAACTGTAAGCATTTTGCTTACAGAACAATAAAGGAAAATAGATGTGTCTTTATCAGCTATCAGAGAGGCGAGTGCTGAGGCATAAAACAGACTCCCACAGGCTCCTCAACCAAACAAAGTCTTCACAATTACTTTACTGCCATGAAACGTCTCTCTTGGAGCTCACTTTGCTCCATCTCTTAGTGTTGTGGTGCTGTGTCTCCCAAATGTGGCTCTTTCTGCTGGCATGCTGTAAGTGTACTACAGCTCTGGGGAATGCCAGCACCATGTCAGAGGAAGGAGTGAGATAGTGAGAGAAGAAGAGGTGGAGGAAAGGCTCTGGTAAAATGTTAATGTTCCTGTCCTGTTCAATATCTGTATCTTTGGTCAGGGGATTGCTGCAGCATTTCCTTCCTTGCCCTGTTGTAAGAATACATGAAGTAGCAGGAGGTACCACATGTGGATCAGAGACATCGTTGTCCCCTGCTTTTCGTGAGCGAGCAAATCCACACCATCCCACACACTGAAAGCATAAACATTTCATGTTTGGTTAGTAGCCATGCATGAGGAATTCCCCCTCCCAGTTAGTGTTTTATGTTTTTATTGCCTTCATGTTGGAGTGCATTGTAAAAGGTGAGCACTCTTACACTCTCCTAACTAAAAGTTCTCGTTTTTGTAACAGAGATTTGCAGTCTACCTGAGGGTGATTCATACGTTTTGAAGCTACTAGCTAAGTCCTCTCACACAGGGAGGGGACCACTGAGGGATTCAGACTTATTATGTGTCTGGTTTACTGGAGTGAATTGTGAGGATAGCCAGGAGAAGAAGTGATCTGAATGAGAGTGCATCGTGTAAGCGTGTGAAAGAAAAGAGTTGAGGTAGAGGAAGGAAGTGTCGGGTAATGTCTGGCAGATGACGGATCAGTGAATTATTTTCTAGTGCCCACAAGGCAAAAGAAGTAGTGGTGTGGTGGTCACATCTTCAGAACACTTACAGTCTTTGTACCACTCTACTCCCCCCATCCTGATTACTACACAGGAGGCTATTCAGCAGCAACCACCACCCCCAACGCCTCCTGTCTCTCTCCACTCAGAGAGACATAACCGTCCTCTCTCAAGCCATCTTGCCTTTTCTTCAGCGACCGTCTGAAAACAGATTTTGCAGTGGTGCAAAGATAATAGGAGGGGTAAGGACAAAGGGCGGCCTGCTTTTGGATGAGGCGTCTGTTCTGTCACTCGCCACAAAAGCAGTCAGTTCAACGCCTTGCCCCACAACAGCATCATAAGGTCATTATGTTCCCCCTGCTTTTCCCACCCACTAACAAAAAGAACGCCTAGTTTATGTGCCAAAACCGCACACGGACAACAGCTAAACATACTGATCACTGCTCTCAGACAAGTCAGTCAAACAAAAGTCTCCCATAACACTTCAATCAAATTCTCCCCGCCTCACCCCAAAACAGCAATGGTGTTGGTGAACCAGTACAGTACAATGTACGTTTTCATCCTTCCGAGCCCACACGTCTGCTTGGCCTTCAGACTTTTAACTCCTGACAGTTTTTTAGTGTGCATGCCTTTGTGTGTTTATGTGTGTATTCGTAGGACGAGAATGTGGGAGGCAGGGGGCAGTGACAAGGGGTGGCTGAAAAAGGGCAGTCAACAAAACTCAATTGTCCTCATAGTGGTGGTAATTACATTTGATTAAAATAATGACAGAATGCTGAGGTTGAAAGAAGGGTCCCTTGGTGGGAGTGTTGAAGGCCTAACATTGAAACGGAGGGTTAGGGGAAGAAAGAAGGATAATATAGCACTGCATGGTTGCTTATCAAGAAGCTTAAAGTGGTACTCACCTGGATGGACAAACAAGCGCAGAGGTGCCAAGAAACACAACATGGAAAATAGAAGAGACAACAAAATTAACATATTGGTTTAATAACAAACTGTGCACATCAAATGAATTACCCAACAACAAACTGCAACACAGGTACAGTTGAAGAAGACATTAGAAAAGGCTTTAAACTGAGAGATTGCAGGTGAAACACAGCATCTACTTTCTGTCTTGCATTGGCATGGTTATTTGAAGAAATGGCAAGTGTTGAACATTTTATATAAAGCCAACAGTGTGATATTTAAAATTATTACACCACAGCAGCGAGATCGAGCTGTCCAATTCTTTAGTTGAATGGACACGCAGATTAAACATGCGTTGTACCATTTGGCCATTGCCCCGCATGACTTTACAAGATACAAAGTACAGGATTAGATTGTGTGAGTGGGTGCCCTAATCTACCATCTAAATGCAACTGGGACAGAGTGATCTTGGTACACCCCACATAAAAACTATTTTGAACAATATTTATTTTGTTTTAATGTTTCTTTTTAACCAATCATGGGTGAGGAACTAAAATAAAGGTAAAAGTTTTACTTTAATTCTGTGCAAAAATCAGTCATCTAAAAGACTACAGTTCAATCATTGATGTGGATGTGGACAAATGTAGCAAACAGGCAGGCATAAGAAATTGTGGATATACTTAAAATTTACAATAACCAGACCAAAATAACTAAAATTCAAACTGAAGCCCAATATTGTTGTAGTTGGAAAACTCATTTCTGGCTTTAACTAGAAAACCGATGAAGAAACTAGACCAAGATCAGGTAACATTCATAATACCTCTGAAAACAAGTCTTTGAGTCAAAGGAAACGAGTGTCTGTACAGTCATAAAATAAAGAAAGAACATCCTATGTCAATTCTAGAGTGGTAATGTATAAATGAAGTAGCTTTTAATAGGTTTTACAATTAGAGATGCACCAATACACTGATTGGTGACCAGAATCTGCAGATTTTCAGCTTGACTGGGAGTGACCTGTGATCACCTGGTCAGATACCCAATAATTTAACATTTCTTTACTCAGTAAACCCACTATACATAAATAATCTTCAGTGTGGACACTGTGACTAAGTAAAAAAGACTTAAAGTTAGCCACTCTCAGTATGTGTGAGATGAAGATTAAAAATGAAGTTAAGGAAGGCACATAGATATAAGAAGATAACTGATACATGTTGAAATAAATTTAGACATGTTCATTTAGGCTGTATGAGAGCAACACAGAGCCAGGCTTTCAGCAGATAACAGGAAGGCTGAACACATTATAGCAAAGTTGTTCTGTTTTATGGTCTTAAGCATGTTTCTCTGTCAGGGAACATGCTTGATATGAAAATGTTGTCAACCTTTTGAAAACTCAAAGCAAAGGAGTCTATGTTTTCTTACATATGTACAAAGCTCCAGAATTTGAAGGGGGTGTTTCATTTATTTATGAATATAGCTGCTCCATAAGCAAAGCAACCTTTGGGCAACCACTATCTCCATGACAGTGATTTAATCAAAGTCAGATCATTGAAAGTAGCCGCTGAGGTTATTAAAGGGTCTTAGATAAGGAGCATATACAATAGTGCCAAAAGTATTGTCTGTCTACTGTTAAATATACAGTACATGAACTTTGATGACATCCTGTTCTTGATCTATAAGGTCGAGCAGCAACTTTGACTACTCTGTAAACATCTTCCACAAGGTTTAGGAGGTGTTTAGGTGTTCATAGTTAGATGAAAAAAACAGAACTGCAGCCTCCACTCTAAATTATCGCAAATGTTATTCAAGAAGGTTGACCAGTCAGGTTTCTCAACACCAACCTTTGTACACCTGCAGCCATGGAAGTGATTGAACACCAGAACTCACTGATTTGGTGGTGGGACCTAACACCTTGACAATATAGTGTAATGTTACCATGGTTAAAGGGAAACTTAAATTGACTGCAGGCATGAGATAAAGTCCAATGATACAGTTTCACAGCATGTTCACCATGTCATATTACTTCTATTAAGAAAAGTATGGCAAGTATTAAACTCACCAGCCACTTTATTAGGTACACCTGTCCAACTGCTTGTTAACGCAAATTTCTGATCAGCCAATCACATGGCAGCACCTCAATGCATCTAGGCATGTAGACATGGTCAAGACGATCTGCTACAGTTCAAACCGAGCATCAGAATGGGGAAGAAAGGTGATTTAAGTGACTTTGAACGTGGCATGGTTGTTGGTGCCAGACCGGCTGTTCTGAGTAGAGTAGCTGATAGAAAGGCAACAGTAACTCAAGTAACCACTCGTTACAACCAAGGCATGCAGAAGAGTATCTCTGAATGCACAACACGTCGAACCTTGAGGTGGATGGGCTACAGCAGCAGAAGACCACACCAGGTGCCACTTCTGTCAGCTAAGAACAGGAAACTGAGGCTACAATTTGCACAGGCTCACCAAAATTGGACAATAGAAGATTGGAAAAACGTTGCCTGGTCTGATGGGTCTCGATTTCCGCTGCGACATTCGGATGGTAGGGTCAGAATTTGGCGTCAACAACATGAAACCATGGATCCATCCTGCTTTATATCAACGGTTCAGGCTGGTGGTGGTGGTGCAATGGTGTGGGGGATATTTTCCTGGCACACTTTGGGCCCCTTAGTACCAATTGAGCATCGTGTCAACGCCACAGCCTATCTGAGTAATGTTGCTGACCATGTCCATTCCTTTATGACCACAGTGTACCCATCTTCTGATGGTTACTTCCAGCAGGATAACGCGCCATGTCATAAAGCAGGAATCATCTCAGACTGGTTTCTTGAACATGACAATGAGTTCACTGAATTCAAATGGCCTCCACAGTCACCAGATCTCAATCCAATAAAGCACCTTTGGGATGTGGTGGAACGGGAGATTCCCATCATGGATGTGCAACCGACAAATCTGAAGCATCTGTGTGATGCTATTATGTCAATATGGACCAAACTGAGGAATGTTTCCAGTACCTTGTTGAATCTATGCCACAAAGGATTAAGGCAGTTCTGAAGGCAAAAGGGGGTCCAACTCTGTACTATCAAGGTTCTACCTAATAAAGTGGCTGGTAAGTGTATATTGACTGCAAGAATAGATATAACCACTTAATCTTGTTTTTTTCTGTCAGTGTCCTAGGAAACGTTAGTAGTTTAAAGACCTCATAATATCACTTTCTCTCTACAACCACAGTAAAGTCCTCAGTGCCTTTAGGCAGTACTCTCAAACACAGCATTATGAGACTCCAGACTTAAATTGTCCTTTGCCATGACCCTCAGAGGACTTGGTACTGTTAAACAACCTCTGCATTTGATGTGTACCGAAGCCACAGAGAATCAAAGAGACTGAAGCTTTTACAAGTGATCCAACGGTACAAAGTATCCTTGCTCTCTGGAAAAGGAGTGCTGAGGGTCAGAACTGGGGACGGGCATAAACAACAGAGCAACAAAAAAAGTGTGTGAGAGTTGTGTGTTAAGAGCATGAAAAAATATGATAGCCAGTAGGGATGTCAGCAGCCTGAGAATGGGAGATGTCTAAGCCAGGCTCAGACTCTCATCTCCTCACACGGCCTCACCCCTTCCCTGCATCCCTCGCTGCATTTATCCCTTACACCTTCACAGGAAGTTCAGTCTGGCCCTGAAGCAATGCCATCCCCTCAGTGCTTTCCCGCCCTCCAACACTTCCACAGCACTTGCTCACACAAAAGGAGAGGCAGTGAGTGTGCTATGCATAAAGGGTCACAGAGATGTCAATGAGTCTATGAAGACTTGCTGTTTATGTCTCATTGGCATGTCCCTGTAAAGAAGTGTTATCCTCCACTACCATCACTATTTAACCCTGTTTCCCTTCTTACAATGAAAAATACTGGATTTAGTTTTTTCCAGTTTTCTCCAAACCACCAGGCAGGAGGATAAATTCCTAAGTACAATACTCTGACCTTTTTGAATACTGCACCTAAAAATTAACCCAATAATTATTCAATTAAAACTAGAACTAAAACTAATAAAAACTAGAGAATTTATTAAATGCTAGTTTTAAAATGATAATAATTATTAGTATTATCATATGTATACATATAATAATTAGTTGGTCCCCAGCCACCAACTTCGGATCCCACTGCACGTACTTGGGGCAACAGGAAGTAGAACCAGACACTAATTCATATGGTCCCTATATAGTACTGTACATGGTGAATGTATGGATCAGTAAAGATGTCTTATTAATCACCTTGGTCAAAAAAAAAACAACTTTAGTTATTTCTCACTGAAAGTTCAATTCATTTGTGTAAATAGGACTATATGAATAGGTAAATCTGAAACTAAATAACATAATAGACTTCAGGTAGTAAAATACCAAGATATGTGGTTTGTCGAAGAGCTTTGTGGTAATTTGATTAGACAGAAAAAAAAATACAAAACAGAAAAGAGATGACCATGAGTGAATGAAAGAGACAAGATGGAAAATTGTATTTAAGAAGTTTTCTGCTTTATGGATAAACATTTGTACGGCTTTTCATCTGAATAGATGATGGGTTGTCTTAGACAGAGGCTTTAAATTGGATAATAATTTCTACCAAACATTGGGAGCAAATTCAGACAAATGAAACAAACCTTAATGAGAGACTGTACTGAGTTACTGAAGCTGGTGACAAGCAACTAGACTGAATGTGACATTGTGTAATGTTAGACCTTCCATTTGCTGGACTAAGAGGATCAGAATGTAAACTTTATTAAAGTGTGTGCTTATCTTACAAACACACTGATGCTTTAAAATCTTTGTTTGAAAACAATACATATAGATGTAAAACGTAAGGAATCACCCTTAAATGTAAGGATGTACATCTCAAAATGGTTTAAATACAGTCCTCTAGATGAACCCTGGCTAGACGTAGAACAGACATTATGCAATAATATAAGGATTTCCGATCTACCATTTATTAGCACAAATATAAAACGGCATGTATGCTTCAAAAGCCTCAACGTCAGCACCTCTCTGACAGCATGGTGGGAATATCTAAAAATGACAGGGTCTTCACTAATCCCATGCAGACGTACACCCATCTGGAACAATCCTGACATCCTACAAAAAAATAATATGATAAATTTTCCATATTGGAGGAGTAAAGGAATTGAATACCTGGAACATATATTTGAAGGAATTCAGTTTATCCCATTTAACAGATTAATTATGCAATACGGGATGGACAAGAATACATTTTTAGAATATCAACAAATTAAATCTATAATAAAAAATAAGTTCAGTCTTAAAAACATTGGGTTACAACTGCCATTTAAATTAAATCTATAATAAAAAATAAGTTCAGTCTTAAAAACATTGGGTTACAACTGCCATCAAGTGTACTAGAGTTCCTAAAACTCAACCCCCCCAAATTAATGTCTAAAATATACAGGACACTGTCTAATATAGATGAATCAATTTCCCTTCCTATTTCAAAATGGGAGGTGGACTTAGCAGTTAACTTTGACCAAACATTCTGGTCTCAGATATGTTCCAGAACCTTTAAACTGACTAGTAACCCCAGTTTGCAATTAATACAATATAAAATCCTTCATAGAGTATACTATACAGGTCAACGGATGTTCCGGATGGGCTTGGCACCTCTAATACTTGCTTACACTGCACAAGTAATATACCAGACAATTACATCCATGCACTATGGCTATGTACACCCGTCCAGAGGTTCTGGTGCCTGATATGTGAAGACTTATCAAAGTGTCTGAAATGTAATATTTCACCTTCCCCTTCAATTTGCTTGTTGGGCAAACTTAGATGATGTCACCATAGAGACAAATTCAGTTCACTTGGTCTTCACTGCCTTATGCATCGCTAAGAAAAACTATCCTCATGAACTGGAAAAATAAAAACCTTCTTAATATCAATCAGTATAGAAATTTTCTATTAGATTATATAAGCCTTGAGACAGCCTCTGCCTCCACGTCAGATCGATCTCTCTGGGCTCCTTTAATCGGCTCCATCACCTAGTGGGGGTGGGGCGCCCTTTGCTTCGTCCTGTGGGGCGTTGTGGCGGATTCGGGGGGGTGTCTGGGTTGGGGCATTTTGGGTGTCCCTGGGAGGGGATCGCTGGGGGGTCTGGCGCTGGGGGCTGTGGTCCCGGCCGGGGTGGGGTTTTGGTGTCTCTCGGGGGAGACATCTGGTAGCTGCATGCGGTGCTCTCGGGGTGCCTGCGCCGACGGACATAGGTCACTGGCCTGGTGGTCGTGCTCCTCCTGGGTGGGTCTGGGGTGGGCTTGGGGGCTCGGGGTTCCCGGGGCGTGTCGCCCCCTGGGCGGGGGTCTGCCTGGGCCTTGGGGATCTTGGGTCCTGGCGGGTATGTCGCCGGGGTTTTGGGCTGGTGCATACCCGGGCGCCCGGCCCTGGCTTGGGGGCCTTTGGTGCATCGGCGGGCATAAGGGCCTCCGAAACTGGCGGGTAGGTCCCATCTCATGGCAGGTGCTCTTTCCTTCAAGGAGCACATTCTGCTGGTGGGGCGGAGGATCTGCAGGAGGGGGTGGGGCGGGTTCAACCTGGGTGTCCAATGTCTTACGTGCGTTGATCCCGGTTTTCAGTTGGTTCTCGGGGCCTGTAACCTGTCCCTAGTCTTTTGCCCGGTGGATGCACCTATGCCTCCGTCCTTTGTTGGGACTTGGCAAACGGGGGTGCTTATTGGGATCAGCCGGGGAGCTGGCTCCCTGGGAGAGCATTTTGCCCCCCAGTCCTTCCCTCCGCATCCCCGGACACCTCCCTCCGCCAGCTCCATCACATTACCACTCATGGAGGGCCTTGGGGTGCAGGTGCACCATTGGAGTGCCGCAAGGGCTTTCCATCTCTGCGGTTCCATGGCAGCCTGTGCCCCAATTTTACTGTACAACTTAGACACTCTCACTTATAACATTTTCACGACATTCACATGTAGGGCCTTGGGGGTGGCCGCACTCCATGGCATCAAGAGGGAGGATATCCTCGTATCCTAACCTCTGGTGCCTGCGCTCACCTGGAAGGGTTTAATTGCATTTAGACATTGAGGGTTCAGACTGGGTGGGGGGGTGGGCAGACCATCTTCCCCACCTTTCTTTTTAAACGCACACTACAACAACACGCATCAACACCACATTTGAGCCGGCGGAGGCAGGCTTGGGGTCTTTTCACACCCCCGTTCGCTACTTCCCATCTGTGGTCGGAGGCCGGGAGAGGGAGTGGGCCCTCTAGTCGGGTCTGGGCTGGGTTTGGGGGTCAGGTCTTGGGGACTGTCTGCTGCTGGGGCTGGCGTTTCGGCTCTCTCTCTCGGGATCGCTTGGGTTCCCTTGGATCTCGGCCCCTGGCTTTGGGCCCTGGTCTGCCGGCTGGGGGGGGTGCCGGGCTCCGGTAGGGGGGACTTAGCCGGCATTGATTGGGATGTGGCCCCGCTCAGATGGAGGTGCTGGCCGGCTGGACTACTTGGTGGGCCATGGTGCGCCATGCGGGAGTGCGGGTGGCCGGCGGGCTGGGGCACTTATTATTATTGAGAATGATATAAATATAGTTTACCATGCCCTTTTCTAATAAAATATAAATAATGAAAGATTTTGTTTGTTAGTTTCATTTGTTTAGTTTTCATTTGCTAACTTGACTTGTCTCTTGCACCATGGCCGTATCATTGTGATATTATAATGTTTTATTTATTTAGTTTTTTTCTATACAGGAATTTAATAAAAGCTGGTGAGAAAAAAATAATGAAAGATATTTTTTATCTGTCTATTCAAATTCAAATTAATTCTCCTTTTACATTGTTCAAGTCTAACAGATCCTGTCTTATATCCTATCAGAAGCATTTTTGGTTGATTAATTTTAGTTAGAATCTGCCAGCAGTATGAATAATTTTGGGTGTAAATGTATATATGGCAGAGAGAAACACTGTTAAAAAATATAACATTCAAAGCAATGCAATAAATTTATGACTTAAAATAACCACAATTAAACATGCAACGAACACTTTCACATAGTCTTATTACAATCAGATAAAGAAGCTGCTGTGAGTCTGTCTCTTTAGCAAACATAGAAACATCAGCACAAGGAGGAAGATGACTTCAAAGATTTTCTAGCTGTATGTGCAGAGGCAGATATCCAATTCTGGGCCCTCATTACCAGAACACAATATCAGCCTCTCTCAAACTCACTTAACTGTGTTAGAGAAGCAACATTTCTAGGAGGAAAAATATGAGTTATAAAAGAAACAACAGAAATATAAGCCTGCAGCATCCTGAACATCATTATTAACAATATTAATGCGGAGCATGTGTCATCATTTTTGTAGCTGTTTTGACCCACGTGCAGCAATACACTCAGGAAGACAGGAAAAGTTTTAACAAGTTTATTTAGAAATATTTTTGATCGCTGGAGGAACAGGAACTCGCCGCTGTATGGAGAAGGGATCATTGGTAAGTGACAGGTAATATTCTGGGTTGTTGATCTTGATATTTCTTGCTTACAGTGGGTGATTAGGAGATCTGACAAGGGGTAGGAGAAGTGAGATGATGGAAAACTCCGCGAGAGTACCGGGTAAGTGAAAGGTCCAGGTAATTCTGTTTTACTTGCACTTGAGGTGGCAACAGGTGGATGATCTTGGAGGGGAGCACGGTGGAGGGTGAGCCAGGTTCGTTCACAGGTAGCGAGAGGAGACATGAAACCCAAATGAAGCCAACTGAGAAGATAATCCGTGAAGATCTCTTGCGGAGAGAGAGTCTGGATTTTCTGCATACGCAGACTGGATAAAAACCTCGGAACTGGAGGCAACCTGGGAAGGAGGAAACGAGAAGGTAAGTGCTCAGAAAATAATAACAAGGAGATTTCTCTTGGCCAGCTAGAGTTACCACTGCAGGTTAACACTTAGGCGCCGGAGTGTTGGCAACGTTGGGTACTTAAGCTCCTCTCCAGATGAGGCTAATGGAGAACACCTGTGGACACAGCTCCTACCGTGGGTCTGGTGCCATCTAGAAGTTGGATGAGGTTAATAGCAGGTAATACAGGTGAACAGAAATAAACTCCCAGAACTCCGACAGCATGTTTATATCTGGAGAACTTAAGGAAGGACTATTTCTTTTTTTGTGTCAAACACACAAAATACTTTATTGTATAAAAAGAGAAAAATCAGGCGCGGCGCTGGTGGTGTAGGGGTTAAGTGCGCGACCATGTGCAGAGGCTATAGTCCTCCATGCGGCGGTCCCGGGTTCGAGTCCTGTACCTGCCGACCTTTGCCGACAGTCTCCCCCTCTCTTTGCCCCCTTTCCTGCCTAACTACTGTTGAAAAATGAAAAATAAAGGCCTCTAGTGTTGTAAAAACAAAAACAAAATTCACAGCTAGATTTTACACTGAAAGGACTAATTAGGATTTTTAAAGTGACTAATTTACCAAACAACTGAAAAATACAGAAACGTGGCATCATCAATACATAACACAAATGAAAACCTGTCACAAAAATCCAAAGTATACTCCAAGCCTGGAGGAAATCCGAAGCAGATAGCCAAATCCCTTCCCTTAGGCAGCCAACTCAAACAAAAGACTGTATGTAGCAACACATGTTGCTCAGGTGGGGAAAACAGCAACAAAAAAGTGTAAATAGCTAATATTTACTAATGAAGTCCTCTAACCCAACATTATCATGTAATACCGGGGCCTGTCTGTGTGTGATCTGATATCTGCCTACTACTGAGAAGGAGACCATAGTGATAAGAACAGAACCCAGCTTAAAAAATCCAAACTATCCCTTTATCTTTTCAAAAACACTGAACTAAAACACTCACTATGTTTTTATATAGAAAACTAAATGTTTCTATTATTTGTGATATTTTCCTAATAAATGGTGGAACTTTAGCCATCTGCTCACTTTTTAGAAACATTTAAATAAAAAAAAAGGAGTTACACTGTAAAAATGTCATTCATAAAAATAAAAACACGAAAACTGAATCAGAAAATAATGAGGACTCCCAGTAGACTAAAGAGTAATGTTGTTTGTGGTCTGTTTTAAATGGATCTTTAAGACTACTGGATCCCCCTCAACTTCTAGAGAGAGAAAAGAGAAAAACTAGTGTAAAGGCTGGGACCAACAGGCTCTTGATGGGGAGACAGAGTGGCTGACAGTGTTTGGAAGCTCTGGAGTGTTTTCCTGGCCGAAGCTCCAGCCAGACTCCTCTGTGTCCTTCGAAATAAAAACAAAAACATTTTGAGTGTATTGCTCACAGCTCAAGCGCATCTCTTATTTGTTATCACTTATGCTCCAGGCCCGGTTTACATTCTCCTCAGTGTGTCCACTGGCGCACTCTTCCGGAAATTTATATGCTACTCCCCCTCCTGATTTAGTTTTGGAGAGCAATAAAAACCGGCTGATTTGTTGCTTTGGACAAATAAACTGATCTAAGTGTTGATGTAAAGATGTCCGAAAGAAACAACAAAAAAAAAAACAGTGGGACAGACGGATGGACAGAGAGGAACAGAGCGTGAATGATAGCTGCTGGTGTAGAGCTCCTTCCTGTGAAAATTTCCGGCACGGCAGTAAACAAGGCAGCGTCTGTCTCCTGTGGGACCTCAGGAGAATGTGTTTGTGCGAGAGTGCGTCTTCAAGTGGACGTGGATGTGGATGTTTGTATGTCAGCATGTGATGATGTGCTGCTTGTTGGTGCATGCATACATTGCTGTGTGCGTGGAGGTCAACAGTTCTTCTCCTCTCTGCGAGGAGAGTTGTACCACAGCCAAATGCTCAGCTGCTCCAAGGTGTCTGTTTCCAGGCTGATCCGGAGAGAAAACAGGGATGACATGCATGTCTTGATTTTCTCTGTGAGATCCCTCTGAAAAAACATGCAACATCTAGGATTTGCTTCTGAAGTAATCTCATTTGCTTTGCTTGTTAGTATGCACACTCTGAACATTATGTCTTTAACTTTATTAGCGCCTAATTATATCACCTAAAAAGAAAATGGACTGACTTCATTAGAGTAATTTCTGCATTTACCTGTTTGACCACATGTTTGGGCAATAAAAGCTTTGCATAGTAGGCAGGATTATCTGGGAACAACTTCGAGTTGCACATTTGAAGCTTGTCAATGCGGGAAAGTGACAAGACTTTTTAAAAACTTATAACTGCATCAAGTAAAGTAATAAACCTGCCAGGTCACAAAATAAAGGAGAACATATATCTATTTGTTTGTTTGCCATTTGCCTCTAAAACGAGCAGTAAAGATGTAAAGTAGTTTAAAATGCAGGGCACAGAAAAAATTCAAAGAAAAAACTTAAGTTTGTTTTCTACAGGCTAAGAACAAAAACTGTAACTCTCTGTAACTTTGTTAGGTTAGTTAATCTGCTATAAGTGAAATACGTGTTCTTCATATGAAGACTACAGTAAGAATCATTGTTTCTTTCCTTTTTTTTCAAAAAAAAAATTACATTTCCGAGAGGATGTGGATAAGATCCCAAGTGATAATGGACCTCAATTAGAAGTTTGCCTTGTTTACAGGACGCTTCTTGCCAACGCTGGACCTCATGATTTCTGTCTTGATATTTAATTAGGCTTGTAAGTCTTGATGATGATTTATTTAGTGTAAAAAGTAGATTACACTTTAACCAGGCTTGGAGAGAAAAATGACATACAGTATGTGAACAATTTAGACGCCACACAAAAGACTTGTACATGTTGCTCAGTTTCATTTTGGAATAGCATTGCATTGTATCATGGCATTTGTATTATTATAATTTTTAACTCAATTAAAATGCAGTGCAATATTAAGTAGTATCTGCCATGCTAGAGAGCATTTTACAAGCTCTAAAAATAAAACATTTAAATAGATGCTAAATTTCTTGAACTCCTAAAATAAAGAAAAAAAATCTTTGAACAAAATTGGTAGAAATGTGGCATCAAAACAAAATATAAAAAAATGACTGACAACAAATAAGAACAACAGATATTAGTGTATATTTCCATGCATGTAAAAAACGGTAAACGCACACTCTGTGGGTTGAGTGTGTAAGTGAGCAGCGAGTTGGATGGCAGAGTGAAAAAGTGCAGGGCTCTAATTCAACACGGCTGAGGGCTAATGAACTCGCAGGGCGGCCTGGCTTTTCTCAATAAAGGTGAGACCTTGTTGCTCCTACATATGTTAATAGCTGAGGCTATTGGAGAAGTGCAGGCAGGCTTACAGAGAGACCTGGAGGGCTAAAATTACACCTCCGGGTGTGTTTGAATGCTGCGAAGTGACACACCACTAGGGGCAGACAGAGCCTGGTGCCAGCTAATGTGAAGTGGTGTCCAAATTATATATATAACAAAAAAACTCTTTCAGAAATAAAAGAGAACATGTGTGTAGATGTGTGTGCAAGTGCATGTGGCCCAATGGTCCTCTTGACTTTTCCATTTCTGACACTAACCGGTACAAATACATATGTGACATGACCCTGGCCGATGGCTACTGGCAAAGGCCCCTGCAACAACACACTTCTGACCTTTGACCCCTAACCTCTCTCAGACTGACCTCCATTACCTTACAATTATATCCTACAAATGGTTTTCCCTTGGAGGTGTGCATGCCTGTTTATATGTGGACTTATGTCCATGTGAGTGCTTGCCTAAGCTTGAAGGACTTTAAAGAATCACATTATTTATAGTGAAAAGGGAGCATTTCTAATTTCTTTTGGTCCTTCCCCATCATTCCATCTTTGTCACTCAGTTTATCTTTCTTTTATCATTGTCATTTATTTCACACTTTCTAGATAAAGGTGTATTCAATTCTTTAATTTTAGGTGTCAAACCTTTTATGTGGATCATGGTTTCTTTTTCTTTGATTTATATCTATCCTTCATCCATCAGTTACATGTTTCCATCCAATCATCACTGAATATCTCCCACCTTTCCTCTTGAATTGTCTTTTTCACATGTTGAAAATTGACCTGCATTTTCTATAAGAAATGGGATCACAGCCTATTTTTCAGTTACTTCCTGGAAAGGGGGAAAACAAAAATTGCAATTTTTTTGGACTTTTAGCAAAAAACGGGTGCTAATGGTTTTTTTTTCCAAGTGACTTTAAATAAAATATATTTTTTCTGGTTTGTTTAAGCTATATGTATAAGTTCAATAAACAATTAAAACTCACCCCCTTTAATAAAAAAATCATCAAAACAGTTTAGATCTACAACAACACATTTGCAGAATAATATTTGTGTAAATTGGTGGCCCATCTCTGCAGTTTGACTCATTCTAGCTGTTCAAGCGGAACTTAGTTTTAAAATGGAGTTTTGATGAAAATTCAACTTGGAAGAATCACTTCCAGTTCCAGCTCCATCTAACTACTCCACTATGTTCTCCACTACAACTAATCAGCTTCTGGTCCGCATTTCTCTCTAGCCAGTCATCCCTCAAGGCTTCGCTTAAAAGACCTTCATATGCAGAATCTCCTGCTCTTCAGCTGAGCTTCGATCCATCTCCACCCCATCTCCACCATCAGGCTTCAAGCTCCTTCCGACTCCCTTATCTCCTCAGGCCTCCACTCCACCACCAGTATCAGGATCCTGGGGCGGGAAGACTTCTCTAATTCTAACCCTAAGATGTTCATTCAGCTCATGTCATTATCAGCACTCATGTCTTCTACCGGGCTCCGAGCGCCAAAAGAAAACAAACATCTGCTAATAAACTCCTCTAATTGCCATCTCTGTGTTTCTCTCGTTGCGAGCTTTCCAGGTTTAAGAATCTTGAGGGGACTAATACAACAGTGTAATCTCAATACCGAACTTATTTAGCAACCCACTGGGATGTTTAAATGGGGCCCTTTCAAAACTGCCTTCCTGAAGAACCTGAAAAAAATTCCCAAGGCTTTGTGTTGAGCGATTTAAAAACTGACTCTGTTTGTGTGTTTTTTGATTTTTAATGATGTTTTTCAAATTTTATGCGGGTTCCCCAAGAAAAACTGTGTGGTTTTTTTCTGTACTATAAAGTATACGAGGCAATAACAATGAGTTCATTTGAAATTGATCAGCACAGGAAGTTGTGCTGGTCTGAAGGCTTGTACTGTGCTGGATGTACATGCAGGGATGTTTGCCGTAAAAGATTACAGTACCCCAGGACACTGAAAGCCTAAAGGACCTGCAGGAAGCAGTCAGGATCGGGTCCAAATGGTTGCAGGTAGTCTTGGATCACTGCACAGTTCTCCCAACGCACATGCACAATGCCATGACGAGTGATATGTCAGAGAGCAGCAGGCATGTACACACTCACAAACACACACACCCGGTGGCTTTAGGGAAATCANTTGCTCTGCAAGTAGAAACTCCTTTCAATTTGCAGGCACCAAACACATTTTGTTGCAAACAAAACAACTAAAAGAAGAATGAAGTGAAAAGAACATAGACTGACTTTTTCCTTTTCACTCCTGGTGGTAGAGCCTGGCTGGTTTTAAGCTACAGTATACATTACATGCTGCTCCTTATGGTATCTGTGACATGCTCATATGGCTAGAGTGGTCAGCAATCAGAAGATTGCTGGTTTTCTCATGACCATGATTGAAATTTGACACATAGATGGATAACTAAATTCAGAGATTTTCTCCTTCTTCTTAGTCACTGACTGGAGAAACATCCTTATCACTCCTGAAAATGTATGTCCATTCTATGCAAACAGAATCACATCATCTGCAAAAACCAGTGAGGCAACCCTGAGCTTCTGGTACAATATAAACCCTCCAACAACTGTCTTGAGATTTTGTGTCTGATGAACACAAAAAAACAGGAAAAGATAGGCAGCTTTTCTACCTGTACTCTAAATGAGATCAGTTTTAAATACATCTCCTGCTTTGGTAATGCAAGATCCAGAAATGCTCCAAAAGTAACTCTGGCATCCCCCTTCCCAGAATCCCCAGGTGGAGATGATCTTAACTCTTCTCTAGATCCACAAAATGAATGTGGTCTGGACAATCAAACAGCTAAATAAAAGTAAGAATATTGAACATGTGTTCAAACTGCTTCTCTAATACTACAAAAAAGTTTAGAAATAACCTGCCATTGCCTGATATTTTCCTTCTGTTGTATTAGAGATTAAAGTTGTTTGCCAGACCAGATGGTTCCAACATGGTGTGCAACCTTTCACCCCTGAGTCGGGCCTCCTTAGTGGCTAAGGAGGAGGTGATTGTTTGCTCAGCATCTATTAACACCAGAGCAAAAAAAATCTGACTTTTCACTTCACAAGAGTTGGATTTTATGTGTCTGACAGAGATGTAGCTCTGAGACAGAAAGGTCACCCTCTTTTCTGTACTTCTTCTTCTGGACTGTGGTTTCATGAACTCTCCTCGCTCTGGTGTTTCGATCCAGATATCTGTGTCTGCAGCTTCCAGCCGACCACTTTTCCAAATCACGGAGATACTAGGTGAATCCCTGGTACTGTGCGTGGTGACCTATCGGCTGCCAAAGTTCAAAAATAATTTTCTTCAGGACTTTGCTGACTTTTTTCTGGGATTATGTTGACTTATGATGATGATTTTAATCGCTGGTGATTTTAACATTCGTGTCTGTTGAGCTCTTTTCACTTAAGTCAGTGAGTCAAGAAAAGGGACACACTCTGAACTTGGTCTTAACTTTTGGCTTGGGTGGACATGCAAATAGCATATGTGATTCAGGGATTTCTGATCATCTGCCAGTTTTTTCCTACGTTTATCTTTTTACTTCTTTCACTTCTGATCAACCCACAGACGGCATCACAGTTTTTGACCGCTTTTGCAGAGTCTGAGCTTTCCACTTTGGAGTTTCACCAGGATGGAGATGTTAATCTGATCCTGAATGATTTCAAAACTGTTTGTACTTTTAAATGTAAATGCTGTAAAGTATTGCTGTAAAGCAGTTACAGAGCTATCCCTGAATGATTACACACAAGCGCTTAGATGCATCTGCCGGCGCGCTGAAAGAAGACGGAAGGACAAGCTTCACATCTCTTCCGAGATCCTGAGAAACTCTTTAGCTGAGTATCAAGCTGCTGTTGTGCTAAGACTCAGTTTATTTCTATGTTTATGTGTTGTTAGAATTAGAAAGCTGATAAACACAGACAAGTGTAAAATAAGACACAAGTGAACCTAGTAAGTTTGACTTGCAAGGGTGAGACAGTCCTCTGCCAGAACAGCGACTTCCTTCTCACAAAGGGAAAATCCTTGCACCAGCCTTTTATTTACAACTCACATTCCTACAAGCAAAAAGCGGGAATTGGTTGGAGATAGGAAGCTGAAGCCTTAATTTTGTCCATGCAACAGTATTCCTCCGCAACTACTGAAGGAGGTCTTTAGTGGATGCAGGGGCAGGTCCTTACATTGTTAATTTAATCTACACCTCTCTTTCTTAGGCTGTGTCCCGGTTGCCTTTAAACATGGTGTGCTCCAACCCCTTCTTTAAAAGAGCAGCTTAGATCCTAATGTTCTCTCAAACTTTACATCTATTTCTAAATTGTCTTTTCTTTCTAAAATATTATGAGAAGGTTGTTTATAAGCAGCTACAGCTACACGGTATTACTGACAAATTTCAGTCTGGTTTCAAAATATGTCACTGCATAGAAATAGCACTAATGATTTTTAATGTTCTGCTTTTAATTGCGGACTTGAAAGATTCTGCTGTTTTTATCACGGGGTAGATTGTGATGTTTTATTATCACATCTGGACCAGTTTTCCAGTGTTAAGGGCACAATTCTCATTTGGTTTCTCTACTACCTATTTGACAGATATTTTCCGATCCAGTTGGGTCAGCTTTCCTCATCCAAAGCTTCTTTGAATCGTGGGGTAGCTCAAGGCTCCATCCTTTACCACTATTCCACAAGACCTACCAAAAATGAAAATCAAAAATCAAAATTTTGGTGCTGCTCTACCAATTCAAAAACATCTGAGGTAATACTTAACAATTCTTAGCAATCCATATTATTTGTGGAGTGGAAAAGTGGCTTTAGAGCCTATTCCTTTATCACTGTATATGCTTTCAATTCAACTCTATTCAATTCAGTTTTATTTATATAGCGCCAATTCACAACACATGTTGTCTCCAGGCACTTCACAACAGTCAGGTACATACATTCCAATTAATCCTAACCATTGAACAGTGCTGTCAGAGTTAGTTATTTATTCAAATTGGATAAAAAGTTTTTCTGTCTAAGGAAACCCAGCAGATTGCATCCAGTCAGTGACTTGCATCATTCACTCCTCCCGGATGAGCATGTAGAGACAGTGGACAGTCACTGGCGTTGACTTTGCAGCAATCCCTCATATTGAGCATGCATGTAGCGACAGTGGAGAGAAAAAACTCCCTTTTAACAGGAATAAACCTCCAGCAGAACCAGGCTCAGTGTGAGCGGCCATCTGCCACGACTGACTGGGGGTTAGAGAGAACAGAGCAGAGACAAAAAGAGAACAAAGAAGCACTGATCCAGGAGTACGTTCTATGGGAAGGAAAAGTAAATGTTAATGGATGTAGCTCCTTTAGTCATTTCACCTAGAAAGAAAGAACAGATAAACTCTGAGCCAGTTTTCAAGGTTAGAGTCTGAAAGAGAGCACATATAATTAGTTACAGTAAAAGCTCAGTCAATCGCCATGTCTAGGAAAGAGAAAGGGTTAAACACTAAAAGACAGGGCCATGTGGATCATCGGTAGAGGGTGAGCATTAAGTTGTTGCCAGCAGAAGCTCGGACGATTCCCCTCTCCAGAAAGGTGTCACAGGTAGACACAGAGCCAGGCCAGGTGTAGCTTCTAGAAAGAGAAAAGAAAGAGAACAAAGTTAAAAGCTGAAATAACAGCAAATAATGCAAAATTGGAGAGTAGTGTGAGAATGTAGTGAAGAGGGTGAAAGTGGTCATTATGTCCTCCAGCAGCCTAAGCCTATAGCAGCATAACTACACAGATAGTTTCAGTTCAGATTATTTAGTTAAACAGTGCTTATTTACTACAATGTCGTCTCAAGGCACCCCACAAAGGGTCCCACTGAAGGTCATTGTTATACTAAAAACCACAAGGATTGGGATACCTCTTTCTGTCAGACTGATTATAACCATTGGGAAAGAGAAGGGGTCATACAGGTAGCAGAAATGGAGGGTGTGTTTGCACCTCATCCATAACGGAGCCGGTTTAGGCTAAACCTGACTCCCCCTTACTCCATCCAACAGGGAGGGAGGAAGGCTCCCTGTCTTGTCTGAATTTAGGAGCAAAAAAATTTAAGGTCATCCAAGTTTTTATGTCTTCAAGACATGCTTGTAGTCTATCTAACTGGTTGGGTTCATCAGGATTTATGGATAAGTAAAGCTGAGTATCATCAGCGTAACAGTGAAAATTTATCCTATGCTGCCTGATAATTTGACCTACTGGAAGCATATATACAGTAAAGAGAACTGGCCCAAGTACTGAACCCTGTGGTACTCCACAATTAACCCTGGAGTTTAAAGATGATTTATCATTTACATGAACAAACTGGAATCTGTCAGACAGATAAGATTTAAACCAGCCTACCGCTGTTCCCCTGATCCCTACAGCACATTCCAGCCTTTTTAAGAAAATATTATGGTCGACTGTATCAAATGCAGCACTGAGATCTAACAGAACCAGAACAGACACAAATCCATTATCTGAGGCCATAAGAATATCATTAGTGACTTTCAGCAGAGCTGTTTCAGTGCTATGATGAGGTCTGAAGCCTGACTGAAACTCTTCAAACAGGTCATTGCTGTGTAAATGCTCACACATTTGATTAGCAACTATTTTCTCAAGAATGTTAGATAAGAATGGAAGATTGGATATAGGTCTGTAATTTTTCAAGTCATCTCGATCAAGTGAAGGTTTCTTAAGTAAAGGTTTAATTACAGCTAACTTAAAAGCCTGTGGTACATATCCATTTACTAAAGATAGATTAATCATATCTAAAATGAGGCTGGTAATCAAAGGGAACACTTCCTTAAATAATTTGGTTGGGATTGGGTCTAACATACAAGTTGAAGGTTTAGATGAAGCTAATATTTCTGATAACTCAGGAAGCTCCACAGGATCAAAACAGTCCAAACACAGATCAGGTTCTACAGTTATTTCCAATGTTGTCTCACTTGCTGAGGATGAAGTAATCATCTTTGGGAGTATGTCAAAGATTATTTTTTTTAATAGAATCAATTTTATTTAAGAAGAATCCCATAAAGTCATGACTGCTAAGAGCTAAGGGATTGGATGGCTCAACAGAGCTATGACTCTGTGTAAGTTTAGCAACTGTACTAAAGAGAAACCTAGGATTATTCTTGTTCTCTTCTATTAATGATGAGAAATAAGCTGTCCTGGCTTGGCGAAGTGTCCTTTTATACAACAGTAGGCTATTTTTCCAGATTAAGTAGGAATCATCTAGTTGTGTAGAGCACCATTTTCTCTCCAATTTTTTAACATTGTGCTTTAAAGTACGCAGATCTAAATTAAACCAAGAAGCCTCCCACCTATGAATGATTACCTTCTTTTTCAAGGGGGCTGCATTGTCTAATGCATCACGCAATGATGAAGAAACACTATGAACAAAAGAATCAATTTGTGAAGGCGCGGATAATCAGTGATAATGAGGAAATTAAAAGTGGAACGTCTGATAATGATCTACTATAATGAAATTTTCTTTCAGGTGTGGAGTACTCGGTCAAATTAAACTCAAAGGTTATTAAGAAATGGTCAGACAGGACAGGGTTGTGAGAAAATATTGTTATGTCTTTACACTCAATGCCATATGTCAGCACAAGGTCCAGAGAATGAAGAGAAAGGTGGGTAGGTTTGTTGATGTTTTGAGCAAAGCCAATTGAGTCTAAGATAGCATTAAAGGCTATATTTAGGCTATCACTTTCAGTGTCAACATGAATGTTAAAATCCACCACTATAATAACTTTATCTGTATTTAACACTAAATCCGACAAAAGGTCTGAAAACTGATCTAAAAATTGAGAGTAAGGGCCTGGTGAACGGTACAAAACAACAAACAGAAGTGGTTTTAGTGCTTTGCAATTTGGATGAGGAAAACTAAGGATTAAATATTCAAAAGAGTTGTAGCTATTGATTCGTCTGGGACTAATCAATAAATCGGACTGTAAGATGGTTGCTACTCCTTCTCGCCCGGTATTTCGAGGAATGTGAAAACTTAAATAATTAGTTGGAGTTGACTCATTTATAGTTACAAAATCCTCTTGCTGCAGCCAGGTTTCTGTGAGGCAAAATAAATCAATCTGATTGTCACAAATCAGGTCACTAACTAGCAATGTCTTTGAAGAGAGAGATCTTATGTTCAGTAAGCCACATTTAATTGTTTTATTTTTCTTTTCGGTCTGAGTTGTGTTTATTTTTATGAGATTGTCCTGATTTCCTCCATTTAGATTATTTTTTAATCTATTCAATTTTGGCCGTGGGCGAGACACTGTCTTAATAGGGTAATGGGTGGGTAGCAGTACAGAAGCTGCAGAGAGGAGTGTTAAACTACGACCCTGCTTCCTGGTCTGAACCCTGGGTTGTCAGAGTTTTGGAAAACTAATGCATTTTTTTTTGTTTTCCCCAAAATGTTCGCCAGTTATCAATGTGGCCCACATTGTTTTCTGGACACCACCTAGACAGCCAGCGGTTGAATGACAGCATGCGGCTAAACATGTCGTCACTGGTCAGATCGGGGAGGGGACCAGAGAAAATTACGGAGTCCGACATTGTTTTGGCAAACTTACACACCGAAGCAGCACTAACTTTTGTGACCTCCGATTGACATAACCGGGTGTCATTACCGCCAGCGTGAATAACAATCTTACTCTATTCACGCTTTTCCTTAGCCAGCAGTTTCAGATATGATTTGATGTCGCCCGTTCTGGCCACTGGCAGACATTTGACTATGGTTGCTGGTGTCTCTAGTGCCACGTTTCTGACTATGGAGCTGCCAATTACCAGAGTTGGCTTCTCAGCGGGTGTGTCGCTGAGCGGGGAAAATCTGTTAGAAACGCAGACGGGTTGGTGGTGACCTGTGGGCTGGAATCTAGGACTATGCTTTCTACGTACCGTCACCCAGCCGGCCTGAGGCCCCGGCTGCGCGGGCTCTGCTGGAGGACTGCTACGGAGAGCTACCCTCGATGGCTCCGGGCCTCCAATTCTGACACCCTCGCCTCCAAAGCTACAAAAATGCTACATTTATTAAACGTACCATTATCACTAAAGGAGGCAGAGGAGTAACCGAACATCTGACACAGAGAGCAGGAGAGAGGAGACTCAGAGAGAGAAACAGCAGAACGGGTAGCCATGGTGGAGCTAAAGCTAACGCTAAGCTAGCGACCCCTTACCACTACTAGAAAAACCGTGTAAGACACGGAGAGTCCCCAAACGTTAAATACAGCAACAGAAAGTATGTGTTTTAACGTGCCTATGTATTATAACAAGTAAGAGATATCACAGTAGAGAGAAATCAGATCAAACGAGAGAGCCTTCACACACTAAACAATTCACCAAGTGCAATAGCGAAAACAGGAAGTGACATTACCCAGAGCTCCAGCCAACCAAATTCTAGAGACTCTAGGAGCCACCAGTAAACCTGCAGTCTGAGAACGAAGTGCTGGGTTGGTCCTTGGGGTCTATTTTTAGGAAATATGGTATGTCTTTTCATTGTTATGCTGATTATCTGCTAATTTAGCTCCCATTAAGAGCTAGTGGGAACCAGTCGGCGCGGAATCTGTTAAGCTGTTTAGATGACATTAAAACTTGGATGGAGATAAACTTCTTACATTTGAATGAATATAAGACAAAGCTCATTGTTTTAGGAAAACTGACATGTTATCAGAATGCAGCAGTGCCATTGGTCCATTGAGCTTTTTTACTACTGCTACTGCTATCAAAAATTGCTTTTGATAATTTTTGTAAAAATTTGATAGTAGTGTCATCTTATCATGAACTGTGAGGTAGGAGCTGGATCAAAATGCAGACAGGACTGTGGAAGAAGCATGGTGAAAACAGAGTTTAATGATAAACCGAGAAAAATGTTCGGCAAAAAGGGCATGAAATACAGACACCTCCTTATCTAACAGAACTTTTAACCATCACGTTCCCAGGGGAAGTTTAAGGTCAGAAATCCTGTTGCTTTAAGATGTTCCTGGGACTCGTCTTGTGGCCCGAGGAGACAGAGCCTTTTCTGTTGTTGCTCCCAAACTATGGAAAAATGTTCTTCTTACTCTAAGGATTCCCAGTACCTTGAATGATTTTAAGTCCCTTCTAAAAAACCCACCTTCCACATTTGGCTTTTAATTCCAGTGTCATATTCTTAAGTCTTCCTTTTAAACTGTGTATTTACATGTATGTTGACTACTTTAGTATCCTGGCAGAGGGAAAATTATTATCAAAACAAAGTCAACTCTGACAGGCACTAAGGGCAGCCCTGGGTCCTAAATATGTATGCATGTGTCGTTCAGTAGACCATCGCACCCAGCAGTGTAAAGCACATCAGACCTATGTACTTGTTTTCTTTATTCCCAGACAAAATGTAAAGTAAAGTTATTTTCCACTAATGCACACCTCTGATATCACTTAAGTGTGCAACATAGACTTGTATTTTCTCTTACCTTCTATTTTTACTGTTTGTAGCTGTTCTTTTATTTTTTATTTGTTTATTTGTTATATTTTAGGTGTTTGAGACTTATCAGTAATCTTTATGTTTTTTGTTTTCTTAAAAATTTTATGGACCTGTACAGCAGTTTGGCCACTCTGGGTGTGTAAAGTGCTCTATAAATAAAGGTTGATTGATTGATTGATTGATTGACTGTGACTCTAAATCCAAAGGACTTTTCCCCTAACTCTTCTGCTTGTATGTCTAGTGAGAGGGATAAAGATGCAACGAAAGAGGAGTCAAGAAGAAGATATAAAAACAGGGGTAGAAGGCAGATGTAGAGACAACTCAGTCTTTTTTATTATCCTAACTTATGCTTCCTCACATCTTCTCTCTTTCTGTGGTGCAGAAAATATTCCCTTTAACATCCTTGATTTCTCAGTCCTTTAAATGCAAATTCAGATGTGAGGAAATTAGGAAATAGAGGAGAGGAAATCCAGGCCTTTCTTATGCAGAAACCATCTCAAAATGTATCACCACCACATGTAATGCAGATTTGACTGCTTTTCATTTAGCAACTTTCAGCTCCTCTATCCTTGTGCCTCCATTAAAATTCTTCCTGGATATCTTGAAGTCAGTAAATGCCAAAGCAGGCAAAAGAAACTGGAGTAAAGCCGGTAGAAAGCAGCCAAAAAAGCCCTGGCAGAGATATTGGCAGTTAGGAAAAACAGCACCTCTCTTTTTACAACCATGAATCCTACAGCTATTTTAAGCCTATATTGACTAATTCCATAGTAAAGCAAACTATGGTACATGATAAATTTTGCCCACGTATTTGTCATTGTGTTTGTTAAAGTGTGGAAAGTGGATGTTTCTTCTGTGCCATCCAAAACAAATCGTGGGATTAAGTGTAAAGGAGTATGACTCATGCTATTGTCTTAGATTCAGGCATGATACATACAGAAAGATATATTTTCAATCTAAAACATGTGATGTGTTCATTATTTGATAAACCTTCTCCTTGGGCTGCAACATAAAGATAAGACGCTCTATTATAAAGTGTGGCAAGTGCAGCAGGGGAGAATAACAGCTAGAAAAGACAGATCAAAACAGCTGGCATTTTATCACTATCACTCTTCTTATTGGGACATCAGAACGATTGTCTCTAATATTATCATCCAGACAGACATCTTTACCAAGTTTTCATAACAGAAACCAACCAAAAAGGTCAGACATAAGCAGAAGTAATAAAAGTTTGGTCTAGAAGAGGATGTAATAAAAAAAACTGTCAATCAGTCGTTTGCTCAGGATGGTAAAGTGAAGGAGTGGATCTGTAACATAAATGATCTTTCTACAGATAACATGAAGATGACAGTAGTTTAGCTGACGTATTTCTCCATAGAATATTTTCACTCAGCCTCACCTAACCTCTGAGTTCAACCACTGCCAAGTGGTTGGACTCAGAGGTTAAAGGATAAGGCTGCGATTCTGTTCAAGAATCGTGTCCAGCTTGCGATTCTGCTCTCTTAACATTCCAGTCTGAGTGTTGATCACTCTACAGACTCCATCCAACATCGCAGGCAGCTTTGGAATGCTTTGAACAGCTGCCCACGTTTTGCGAATCACTCGATAAGCCAGATAACCACGAACTCGAAAAAGCAGAAATCCTGTTATCAAAAGTCCAAATATGTACACATCTTCTACGTCCTCGACTGACATTGTTGTCAGGCACACAATCTTCCACTGCTGCCAAGAATCCATTGTGTATCCAGAGAAGAACATCCCGTCTGGACAAGAGGGTTCTCCTTTACCCTGTCTTCCCGTTGAAAAAATTTTATCAATTACGGTGAAAGTCCAGCTGACCAAATCCATAATTTACAAGTTTGGAGGATATGCAAAGCGAGGCTCTGAGAGAAATACAGACAAAAGCAGAAGCAGGGAGGGATGGAGAGACAGAAAATGCGTGTGTCTTCCACCGAGAGCAAGAAAAACAAAAAAAAAGGTCATAGCCTTGGTTTTAGGCCAGCATGGCCTGTCCTGGTCCAAAATCTCAAGTGACAAAGCCAAAGAGGTGTGGAGTATGCATAATGGATGGGATCTTACTAAGGCTCGGTGGCTTAAAACCGATGTGGGGCTCATACACTGCTCAAAAAAATAAAGGGAACACTCAAATAACACATCCTAGATCTGAATGAATGAAATATTCTCACTGAATACTTTGTTCTGTAAAAAGTTGAATGTGCTGACAACAAAATCACACAAAAATCATCAATGGAAATCAAATTTATTAACCAATGGAGGCCTGGATTTGGAGTCACCCCAACAAAATTAAAAGGGGAAAAAAAACACACTACAGGCTGATCCAACTTTGAGTAATGTCCTTAAAACAAGTCAAAATGAGGCTCAGTATTGTGTGTGGCCTCCACGTGCCTGTATGACCTCTCTACAACGCCTGGGCATGCTCCTGATGAGACGGCGAATAGTCTCCTGAGGGATCTCCTCCCAGACCTGGTCTGAAGCATTCCCCAACTCCAGGACAGTCTGTGGTGCAACGTGAAGTTGGTGGATGGAGCGAGACATGATGTCCCAGATGTGCTCAATCGGATTCAGGTCTGGGGAACGGGCTGGCCAGTCCATAGCTTCAATGTCTTCATCTTGCAGAAACTGCTATAAATACTTAGGAAGCTTTAGCTTTTTTTCTTCTGGCTTACTGATGCACTGCTGACTTTCAGCTGCTGCTAGATGTAATGAATAAAATCAATAAAGACTAAATCTCTGCTTTACAAAGCTTGTGTATGCGCCATAGATGCAGTAAAATTGCTCTGTTTATTAGGGCATTACTTTTAGTGCTTCCAGTGGTTAAACAAAAGAGGAAGAAAAATCAATGTATCTTTAAATGCATGCATTGGTCACAGTCGTATCTAAAATTCAAGCATTAGAGCAAGACAAGCAGTGCATTTTAGTAATGAATTTGCCACCAAGAAACTACTTAATTTGTTTTGCTAATCCTACTTCCACACAGCTTTGCTTTCAACATGCTGTACTTCTATGTAATTTGAGAAAATATATTGAGATCATTGGTAAATGACAAAATTATGTTATGTTAAACAAAGTTATGTTAAATTACAATCACTAACTTAGTGTAAATTAAACTTGATGCAAGACAAATAAGCTGAAGTTTTCCTTTTCTCTATTTAAGTTATTTTAATTAGCATTTGCCTGAGCTTTGAAAATGAAAAATGGTTTGGAGGTATTCTTAAAGGGACGTTTTTACCACAATTGTTTGAATGTTTTGCAAAAATCAGAGAGCTCCAAAAACTGTACTCAGTAAACCTATGAAGCTTTATCAATGCAAATGGCAGGTGCTTGATTGAGCAAGTGTTTTAAATTTGATGTTTTGACTCTTTCAATTCAATTTGATTCAGTTTATTTATATGGCATCATCTAGCCAGGCCAGATATAACTTCTAGGATGAGAAAAAACAAAGAGAGAACATAAAGTTAAAAGCTGAAATAACAGCAAATAGTGATCATGTCCTCCAGCAGCCTAAGCCTATAGCAGCATAACTACAGAGATAGCTCAGGATAACCTAAGCCACTCTAACTATAAGCTTTACCAAAAAGGAAAGTTTTAAGCCTAGCCTTAAAAGTAGACAGGGTGTCCGCCTCACGGACTAAAACTGGGAACTGGTTCCACAGGAGAGGAGCCTGATAACTAAAGGATCTGCCTCCCATTCTACTTCTAGAGACTCTAGGAACCACCAGTAAACCTGCAGTCTGAGAACAAAGTACTCTGTTAGGAATGTATGGAACAATCAGATCTCTGATGTATGATGGAGCTAGATCATTAAGGGCTTTTTATGTGAGAAGGAGAATTTTTAATTTAGGATTTAACAGGGAGCCAATGAAGGAAAGCTAAAATAGGATTGATTTTGAATTGTTGTTGGACTGAATGTGATAAAAAACAAATTGATTGACTGATTGAATGGACTGCGTTTTCATGTAAAGTGCCCTGGGATTATTTACTCTGTAATTTGGTGCCACATAAATAAACTAACCAGAGCCAAACTATCGTGACGGTTGGAACCGAATGCCTTCTCCACAACTCTGGAGCACAATGTGATTACAATCAAAACATATTGTGGTTAGCACCTAATCCATATTGATAAAAAAAATCTTATATTTACCTTGGGTAAGATAAATGGCTAAGGTAAATGGACATCAATATCACATCAAATTTATAGCAATGGGAAACAGGTAGTCATGGATTACTGTTTAAAGGTTTCTAGATACTCTAACATTTTATTTATGAGAATTTGCCCTATAGGTGCCTATAAATGTTGTGATTTTGCTAAAAACTACTTTCTCTTAACATGTTTTTTCACAGACTAAATAAATATACTTAAATTAAAGGCTGGGTTTTTCTAAAACGTTCTGTGTTGGATTATGCTACTGCATTATTGATTTTATGGCTTTTTACAGATCATTGCCACATGTGCCAATACGTGTGAAGGGCACTATGAATAAAAACTGTTAAAATATTAATGAACTTAGGTATAAAGACTTAGGATACCAGTCACCAAAACCCATTTAAAAAGCAGCAAATAAAACTTAAATAAACTGATCAGAACACAGAGACTAAAACAAAAAGCTAAACCCACAGAAAGGCAGCATGACATCTTGTTCAATATATTATAATTAGAAGATTTTATAGGGGTTTTAACACCAGCAGCATGTTCTCTTTGTGTTTAAATGTGATTGAACTGACATGTAATTCCTGTGTTACAACTGATATACCTTGAAAGAATCTCCTGAACTAAAACGATGTAACTTGTAGCACTATATCTGTGTGTGCAGTGGTGAGGAGTGAGTTTAATGGTTTCGTGTGTGTTGCTGCAGTGGTGGGCTGGATCAAAACCCCAGTGCAATCAGTTTTTAATTTCCCTGAAATCAAATTACATGGAAGGGCAATAATCGGAGCACTGGACTATGGGAAAGTCCTCTTGAATATTATAAATTGACCCTGGGGTCCATGAGTGTGTGAGTGTGCCAAATCTGTGTCTGTTTGTGTCAGCTTGCATGCCTACACATATGTTTAAATCATATATCCAACAATAAAACATTCTGGAGCAGCATGTTGTCAACATGTAGCGAATATTTGGTTATAAAAACACTTTCACTTTGGTTAGTGCAAAACTGTTCACAGCATTGTATGCAATTAATGAGGTCTTTACAGAAAGCATCGAAAAACCCTTGAAACCCTTGCATCGTTTCATCATGTAAACCACATGTAAAAAGTTCAATACAAATGAATGAGAACAAAAAAGCCGGTTGTCCACATACAGAGTCATCCAAAAGTATTCATAACCTTTTCACATTTCGTCTTGTTGCAACCACAAACTTCAAAATATTTTATTGGGATTTTATGTGGCTGACCAACAGAAAGTAGCTCATTATAATGACTGAGCTACTTTTGAGCTAATGAGCTAATTCTTAGTAACAATGCATTTTTGCATTGCTTTCTTTCAAGAATGGCTATTCTACTTGATACGTTCTAATCATTGTCATATTAACACATTCTTCCATCTGAGACTTTATTTACTAACAAGGTACCATCTGAAGACATTTGAATTTATTTAAGGGTATTAGAGTCAAACGGGGCTCAGTATAAACACATACTTTCATATCAGATTTTTATTTGTAGAAGATTTAAAAAAAAAACGATGTATCATCATTCTACTTTACAGTGCTGCACTACTTTTTGTCAGATAATATCCATAAAAACACATTGATGTTTGTGGCTGTAACATGATCAAATGTAAAAAGGTTCAAGGGGCATAAATGGTTTAGTAAGCCACTGTATACAATTCAGTTTAATTGTTCAGATGAGTTTGTCAGTTTAGCCTCAATAATACAAGTTGCTATGGGAATATCTGAAACATTGCTCTCAGTGTTGGACAAAACTTGTTCACCCTGAAAACCGTTTTGTTATGAATTACTTTAACCTCATGGGAGAGACGATCAATTGCCTATGGAGAGGTCTTTTTAAGCTGCAGCTCTCTACAACTCTAATAAGGATGAAGTGATTGCAAAGTTCAACCAGTAGAGCATTATTGTGAAATACAAAATGTGAATAAAAATGGACAAACACACACAAAAGATGGTGCACAGTTGGGCTGGGGTGAAAGCAAAGCATAGACATTTCTCTTAGTAGACAGATTAACACATAAGGTCAGACAGGGAGCCCAGTAGAGCCCAGTAAAATGTTTGGAGTCAAAATCGTGATCTGTAGTTTGAGTAGGGAGCAAGTGGAATGAAGACCGGAGGGGGGAATTGATGTGTTAAAGAGAAGGTAAATATATGTCACATTGCATGTGTGTGAATGAGAGGGAGCCAGGTAGAACAGTAATGCTGCAAGGAGTGGAGGCACTGAAAGTGGAGGAGTTTAAGTACCTGCGGTAAACCACCCAAAGCAATAGAGCACAAAATATGTGAAGAAGAGAGTGCAAGCAGGGTTGAATGGAAGGAGAAAATTGGTGAAAGAAAAATACTGCACCTGAAAAATGAAGGGGATGATCTATCTATCTATCTATCTATCTATCTATCTATCTATCTATCTATCTATCTATCTATCTATCTATCTATCTATCTATCTATCTATCTATCTATCTATCTATCTATCTATCTATCTATCTATCTATCTATCTATCTATCTATCTATCTATCTATCTATCTATCTATCTGTCTGTCAGATTTCAGTGACTTTGGTTGTCATTTGGCATTCTAAATAGATTTTTGATTGTACTTTCTCAAAGCAGTGTATAATGAAAGTTAATTAAACTGAATGAGAGATATTTAACAAAAAGGTTGAATATGATGCTGTCATGAAGGAGAAAAAAGGAAGAGCACAAAGTCTTGAACCAGCTAACAAGCTGTCATATTTTTATCATAACATACATTTTCAATTTGTCTAGCAAGTCTTTATTGTCATAAACAACATGTCATAAAAACAGCTGGGTGGAAATATCAAAAGCAGACTGAAATCTAAAGCAGACTGAAATCTAAAGCAGACTGATGAAGTATTAAAAGCATTAAAAAGCTAAACTGATCATGTGATAATAACAGGGAGTCAAAATTGAAAGCAAATTTAGACAAAACTTGAGTAACACGCAAGCGACAGCAACAATCTGAGGGAAGGAGATCCAAGTATATTTGCTTAGGGGATAGATCTCTAAAGAGAGCAACGTGTGAAAAACACACTCAGAAAGCAAACTATTTCTTTGTCTCTATTTTGTAAAGCTGAACAGGCTTCAGAAGAAGTATTATACATCAAATAAAACCTCTATGTAACAAGAGGGAGAGACAAAAGAGCTCTTTTCTACCTGTGATCATATTGTGGCCTAACAATCAGCTGTGAATACAATGAGGCTGTCTCTGTGGATGTTTAGGGGGAAGAGAGGAAAGAAAAATATGATCATAAAACAGTGCAGCTATGGGAGAATGAAAAGCTTTAGATTTATATCAAACATGATTTCCTCTGCATAGAAATCAGAACCAGAGCTGACTGACATGTTACGTCATAAACCCAAATGTGCTTCTACTTGTGATTCTTAGACACCATCAGAATTATTATCTTGTGACACCTAGTCCTTTTTTTTTTGGAAACAAACGAGGAACAGTGTGTGTTTTCTCTTATCCTTTGTCTTGAATGCAACCAAAAAGAATTCAATTAACAGTTTTTTTTTTTCCGGCTGTTGATTTTTAGCTTAGAGAAAGCTTTTAAATAAAAAAAAAAACTTTTTATTGGTCAAAAGAAAGCTACTGTGTTTGTCAAAAAAAACATAAAGGTTTGTCATCAATCTGTTGACTGAAATATTTGTTTATTTGTTGCCTCACAACAATAAATCCATATTCTATTACACCAACATGAAAGAATGAGCAAAAACGTTCTCTTTAATTTTAGTGCATGCAATGGATCAAGAGCACAGTTATTGTTCACTAAGCATGACAAACATATTGCACGTCCATCTGTGCTGCATTCTAAATCTTTTTAAATCAGTGGCTAATTGTTTGTCCACATTTTGTTTAGGGGCAAAACTGCCACCTTGATGAAAGACTGCTTGTGATGATGAATCAGCTGTTAATTTGAATGTATAAATAAAACTGATGGTGCATGAGGCCAGTGGCAGCTGGTAGCTTTAATTGGGCTGCTCAGAGTAAGATAACTAGGGAATGACAGGGACATAAACCAGCCCTGAAGCTAGGTCCAGCTCAAGCAACACAACTAGCATGCAGACAAAATGATCTCATGATAATAAAGCAGAGATTACTACTTGTGAATTGGTTCTCTATGGACCCATTGCATAGACCCCTGCAGCACCCTTTGTTTTGCTTGGGTTGGCAAAAGCACAGCATTGCTGTTTTAAATTGTACTGCCAGCATGTTGTTGTGTACTATGATTTATTCAAATCTCAGGTGTTAGGGTTTTCCCTTACTTCAGCTTATGGGCACTTTCAGGGATTGGGCTGTATTATGAGGTGACTTTTTATTTTGGAATTGTTCTTTACCTGAAACTTTCCCTGAACTTACTGGACACTTTCCAGGATCATATAAGGTACTTCCCTGGAACTAGCTGTTTAATTCAACTGACCAGGTTTCTTAATTTAACCTACTGGTTAAATTTCATTGACCAGGCTGCATTATGATGTACTGTATCTTATTATCAAACAGTTTTCTAAATCATACTGGGACTTTAATTGGAACCATTTGTTTTGGCCAGCTGGGACTGAGATTGAGCTTTACAAAACCAAACTCTAGAATATGTGGAATAGACTTCATGCTGTTCAGTATGTAGAAGATCTGTTATACTATAGGACCATATAACAGACATGGCATCATGTACCAGTACCTTTACATATCTGGTGGACTCTGTCTGGAAAATGATGATGGGTGGGACTTTCACAAGGATAACAATTTAAAACATACAGTACAGACCAAAGGTTTGGACACACCTTATTCAAAGAGTTGTCCTTATTTTCATGACTATGAAAATTGTAGCTTCACACTGGAGGCATCAAAACTATGAATTAACACACGTGGAATTATATACTGAACTAAAAAGTGTGAAACAACTGAAAATATGTCTTAAATTCTAGGTTCTTCAAAGTAGCCACCTTTTGCTTTGATTTTTGCTACGCACACTCTTGGCATTCTGTTGATGAGCTTCAAGAGGTAGTCACCTGAAATGGTTTTCACTTCACAGGTGTGCCCTGTCAGGTTTAATAAGTGGGATTTCAAGCCTTATAAATGGGGTTGGGACCATCAGTTGTGTTGTGCAGGAGGTGGATACAGTACACAGCTGATAGTCCTACTGAATGGACTGTAAGAATTTGTATTATGGCAAGAAAAAAGCAGCTAAGTAAAGAAAAACGAGTGGCCATCACTAGTTTAAGAAATGAAGGTCAGTCAGTCCGAACAATTGGGAAAACATTTAAAGTGTCCCCAAGTGCAGTCGCAAAAACCATCAAGCGCTACAACAAAACTGGCTCACATGAGGACCGTCCCAGGAAAGGAAGACCAAGAGTCACCTCTGCTGCGGACGATAAGTTCATCCGAGTCACCAGCCTCAGAAATCTCAGGTTAACAGCAGCTCAGATTAGAGAACAGGTCAATGCCACACAGAGTTCTAGCAGCAGACACATCTCTAGAACAACTGTTAAGAGGAGACTGTGTGAATCAGGCCTTCATGGTAAAATAGCTGCTAGGAAACCACTGCTGAGGACAGGCAACAAGTAGAAGAGACTTGTTTGGGCTAAAGAACACAAGGAATGGACATTAGACCAGTGGAAATCTGTGCTTTGGTCTGATGAGTCCAAGTTTGAGATCTTTGGTTCCAACTACCGTGTCTTTGTGCGGCGCAGAAGAGGTGAACGGATGGACTCTACATGCCTGGTTCCCACCGTGAAGCATGGAGGAGGAGGTGTGATGGTGTGGGGGTGCTTTCCTGGTGACACTGTTGGGGATTTATTCAAAATTGAAGGCATACTGAACCAGCATGGCTACCACAGCATCTTGCAGGGGCATGCTATTCCATCTGGTTTGCGTTTAGTTGGACCATCATTTATTTTTCAACAAGACAATGACCCCAAACACACCTCCAGGCTGTGTAAGGGCTATTTGACCAAGAAGGAGAGTGATGGGGTGCTGTGCCAGATGACCTGGCCTCCACAGTCACCGGACCAGAACCCAATCGAGATGGTTTGGGGTGAGCTGGACCGCAGAGTGAAGGCAAAAGGCCAACAAGTTGCTAAGAAATCTCTGGAACTCCTTCAAGACTGTTGGAAAACCATTTCAGGTGACTACCTCTTGAAGCTCATCAACAGAATGCCAAGAGTGTGCGTAGCAGTAATCAAAGCAAAAGGTGGATACTTTGAAGAACCTAGAATATAAGACATATTTTCAGTTGTTTCACACTTTTTCGTTCAGTATATAAATCCACATGTGTTAATTCATAGTTTTGATGCCTTCAGTGTGAACCTACAATATTCATAGTCATGAAAATAAGGACAACTCTTTGAATGAGAAGGTGTGTCCAAACCTTTGGTCTGTACTGTTTTGTACCGTCCACCAGGCCCTTACTCTCAATTTTTAGATCAGTTTTCAGACCTTTTATCTGATTTAGTGTTAAATACAGATAAAGTTATTATAGTGGTGGATTTTAACATTCATGTTGACACTGAAAGTGATAGCCTAAATATAGCCTTTAATGCTATCTTGGACTCAATTGGCTTTGCTCAAAACATTAACAAACCTACCCACCTTTGTCTTCATTCTCTGGACCTTGTGCTGACATATGGCATTGATTGTAAAGACATAACAATATTTTCTCATAACCCTGTCCTGTCTGACCATTTCTTAATAACCTTTGAGTTTAATTTAACCGAGTACTCCACAGCTGAAAGAAATTTTCATTATAGTAGATCATTATCAGACGATGCTGTAACAACTTTTAAAGAATCTGTTCCACTTTTAATCTCCTCATTATCACTGAAAAGCACAGTGGAGGGCAATAATTCTGTTTCTGCCCCTTCACAAATTGATTCTCTTGTTCATAGTGTTACTTCATCATTGCGTGGTGCATTAGACAATGCAGCCCCCTTGAAAAAGAAGGTAATTATTGATAGGAGGCAGGCTCCTTGGTTTAATTTAGATCTGCTTACTTTAAAGCACAATGTTAGAAAATTGGAGAGAAAATGGCACTCTACACAACTAGAGGAATCCTACTTAATCTCGAAAAACAGCCTACTGTTGTATACAAAGAGGGCTGCACGGTGGCGCAGTTGGTAGCACTGTTGCCTTGCAGCAAGAAGGTGCTGGGTTCGATTCCCGGCTGGGGGTCTTTCTGCATGGAGTTTGCATGTTCTCCCCGTGCATGCGTGGGTTCTCCCCGGGTACTCCGGCTTCCTCCCATCACTTAACCTGGATGGCATTGATTTGACCTCTGATAATAAAGTAAAAAACCTTGGTGTTATTTTTGACCAGGATATGTCATCTAAATCCCATGTTAAACAGGTTTCTAGGATTTCCTTCTTTCACCTTCATTCACAGAAGTAGAATGGGAGGCAGATCCTTTAGTTATCAGGCTCCTCTCCTGTGGAACCAGCTCCCGGTTTTGGTCCGTGAGGCGGACACCCTGTCTACTTTTAAGGCTAGGCTTAAACCTTTCCTTTTTGATTAAGCTTATAGTTAGAGTGGCTTAGGAGCCTTCCTCCCTCCCTGTTGGATGAAGTAAGGGGGATTCAGGTTTAGCCTAAACCGGCTCAGTTATGGTTGAGGTGCAAACACATCCTCCATTTCTGCTACCTGTATGACCCCTTCTCTTTTCCAGTGGTTGTAGTGAGTCTGACAGAGAGAGGTATTTCAATCCTTCTGGTTTTTAGTATAACAATGACCATCAGTGGGACCCTTTATGGGGTGCCTTGAAACGACATTGTTGAAAATAAGCGCCGTTTAACTAAATAATCTGAACTGAAACTTTCTGTGTAGTTATGCTGCTATAGGCTTATGCTGCTGGAGGACATAATGACCACTTTCACCCTCTTCGCTACATTCTCACACTACTCTCCAATTTTACATTATTTGCTGTTATTTCAGCTTTTAACTTTGTTCTCTCTCTTTTCTCTTTCTAGAAGCTACACCTGGCCTGACTCTGTGTCTATCTGTGACACCTTTCTGGAGAGGGGCATCATCCGAGCTTCTGCTGGCAACAACTTAATGCTCACCCTCTACTGATGATCCACATGGCCCTGTTTTTTAGTGTTTAACCCTTTCTCTCTCCTAGACATGGCGATTGACTGAGCTTTTACTGTGACTAACTCTATGTGCTCTTTTTCAGACTCTAACCTTGAAAACTTGCTCAGAGTTTATCTGTTCTTTCTTTCTAGGTGAAATGACTAAAGGAGCTACATCCATTAACATTTACTTTTCCTTCCCATAGAACGTACTCCTGGATCAGTGCTTCTTTGTTCTCTTTGTGTCTCTGCTCTGTTTTCTCTAACCCCCAGTCGGTCGTGGCAGATGGCCGCTCACACTGAGCCTGGTTCTGCTGGAGGTTTCTTCCTGTTAAAAGGGAGTTATTCCTCTCCACTGACGCTACATGCATGCTCATTATGAGGGAATGCTGCAAAGTCAACGCCAGCGACTGTCCACTGTCTCTACATGCGCATCCGGGAGGAGTGAATGCTGCAACTCACTGACTGGATGCAATCTGCTGGGTTTCCTTAGATAGAAAAACTTTTTTATCCAATTTGAATAAATAACAGAATATGACTGCACTGTTCAATGATTAAGATTAACTGAAATGTATGTACCTGACTTTGTGAAGTGCCTTGAGACGACATGTGTTGTGAATTGGCGCTATATAAATAAACTGAATTAAATTAATTAAATTAAGAGAACCTCACCCTATTTACATTCCTTAATCTCACCCACTTTACCTGCATAACAGTTCGTACTTACTCTGCCCTTTACCTGTGTTTTCAATAAGCGACTAGACATCTGTCTGACATATTTCCCTTTGAAAGGCCTTTTTGTTAAGAAAGCTGCCCAATTTTTCTGTTTATCTGTTTACAACTCATTACAGCCCTTTATGCTTTTTGGTTTTTAACGTTTTCTGGCTCTAGACATGATGTTTACCCTATAAGTTAAAATCTTCAAAGGATCTGCATTTCACAACGTGCCACATGCTAATAAATTGAACTCCTGCACTCCAGAACTATCGCTGACTGCACTGTTCAATGGTTAGGATTAATTGGATTGTATGTACCTGACTTTTGTGAAGTGCCTTGAGACAACATGTGTTGTGAATTGGCGCTATATAAATAAAACTGAATTGAATTGAATTACTGTATGTCCAAATTAACACAGAAATGGTTCACATTTAGCAGAAAGTACACAGGATTTCCCAAAAAAGAATGGTTAAAGAACCTTCTCTGTACATGCTCCAACCTTCTGAATTGTTATAGTTTAACAAATTACGTGCTGACAAAATGAGTTTGCAAAAGGATTAACAGAACATGTGTTACTAAATGTGATACCATTTATTTTTGTAAAACAAAAATCAAAAAAATATTTCTTAACATGGTCTTTTTCCCCCGCTGAATAAATGTTCTCAAATTAAGTTTTTATTTTTGGAAATTTTCCATTGTGAGATTGCATCTATGTGATAAAATATTGTTACCCATGTTTTTAAGTTTTTTAAATCTGCACATCTCTTCTTTTGTCATTGCTTCACAGGTCAGGTTATAACAAAAACTGGAGCTTGTCTAGGATTTGAGACCTCTTTTCTCAAATAAAGTTAATCACTGCATCTTATATCACATTAATTGTTTAGAAAGTTTCATTAACCTTTGGACCAAACTCCTCTAAAATGGAGAAAAACAGATCATAGTTTGATCATACATGTTGAAAGAAAACCTGCTGGTATCTAACCAACATTGTTAGCTTGTTAACACTTCTAAACACCATCCAAAATCTTTTTTACAGTGCTGAGGAATCCTTATTTATCTCCTGCAGCATCTTGCCACAGCCTCAAAAGAGAAGCCCTGATCATTCCAGGCACAAAACAAACTTTTGCTGCATCAGCTCTCTGTGATGCTTTAAAAATCATTTTGAACAAAGTGGAGCACCGAGATACTCATTCATAATAGATAATGAACCCACCCATTTATCTCTCCTTCACTATCCCCTCTTGCATCTTCTGTCTTTCTTTCTCTGTTTTTCTTTAATGGATAAGGTACTATATTAGATGAATGTTTGCATTGCTATTCTTGTTTTATTGAGCAGAAACAGTGAGCTGAGCAGGAATTGTGCTGCCTCAGCTCTATACATATGCTGTGTAAATCAGAGCTTACAGCAGAAGGAGCCCGTTACTGGGGATGAAGCAGGACAGATTCATAACGTGAGCCGTCTATGTGTGTAGAGACAATAACAAAGCATCAAAATGTATTAGTTGTAGCCGTAAGATATGATGGAAAGACAATGCTGTGACCTGAGAGGACATAAGACACTTTAAAACAGCACTATACCTGTTTTAAACTGAAACATTTCAATAAAACTAGAAAGTTTACACGTATGCTGTTGTTTTTGAATTCAAGGACAACTGACCAGTTTTATTATTTTAGTATATAGAAAGCATTTATGTTATCTTGTTGACCTGTGTCTGTGCTACACAAAACAAACCACCCATAGAAACAAATTCAGTTTTTTGTCAACAGTGCAGCGTTTTGTCCAAGTATGCCTTAGAACTAGGAATTTAAAAAGTGGAAATAAAGCAGAAGGACACCCAAACCTTTAAAAAATATTTGAACATGCCTATGGACTAAATGTTAATTTTACGTTTTTTTTAGGGTTTTTTTGTGTGTTGGCCTATCACATAAAATCCCCAGTAAAATACATTGTAGTTTGAACTTTAAGGAGAATAAATACATTCGCAAGAGAAAACTGTTACCCCAGTTATTTCATTGAGGAAATCTAATTTCTGGTTTTAGGAAGGTCAGAGGGAATAAGTCTTCTTGAATAACTGAAAAGCCTAAATAATGAACTGGTCTGAATTCAAAGGTAAAGAGATGAGGAAAGAAATAGTTCACTGTCAGCTTATCGCTTTTGATTGTTAACAAAATAACCTAATTACATTAAGCAGTCTTTCTGATTAAATTCATCTGTTTGGAACTATTTATTTCTTAAAATAAAATGATATTGCTGCAACACTATTTGAGAAAAAAAAGAAATATAACTCAAATATGCTGAAATCTTACAGGGTGAGAAGTAAAGTCAAGACGTCTATTTGTATTGGTGGGGATCCAAACTGTTATGCAGTCTACACCTGCACAATCTTTTAATCAAAATGGAAAAACAACTGCTACACATCTGGATATTTAAGAAGTTAAAATTAGGGCTGTTTAGAAATACGTGTTGGCTAAATCCCATTCCATTTATTTGTTTTTGGTTTTTCTCATACAATCACCTTGTAAATAAAAATAACAAATTTTAATATGCTGCATCTTGCTTCTTTTTAATCATTTTCCAACGTCTTTGTTGTTATTGATAATTAATAAGAGGCAAGTGGTGCAAAGTTTGTGCTTGTAAAGCTAAAATCCTCAAATTAAATTCTGAATCTTGGAGGGATTTTTGTGTCATCTAGTATTAGCCTTACAATATGGGAGGATTAATTTTTTCAAATAGGTTTGTGGTAAGAGTTTAAACTAGCAAGGGAACAAACCATTTGTCTTTTTTTTCCACAAATGTATGTTTCAGACTGAATAGAAAAGAGCATTTAAAGTTTTACAGGACACTTTCCAGCGTTTAGATTAACAGCCTAGGTGTAGAAGCCCCTGACAAATACCAGAAAAGTTTCTGACAAGTGCAGATATTTAATTCTCCTTTTCAGAGCATCCAGGGTAATTCTTGCATCTCCAGAACACTTTGCAGCACTGTGAAAACTATAAAATAAAAATAAAACATTTGTGTATAATTCAATGTAATCACAACTTAACAATAAACCAGATTCCAAGTCATAAAACAAAACACTTTTATATAGACTAATATGCAAAGTTCCTCACAAGTAAACTTAAGAACAATCTAAATTTATAACATGACATACCTCGCTTCGCTTGCCAAGGGTGCTAAACTTCTAAAAACTTGTAAACAGTGGGTCAGGTGAAATGCAGCAACCCTCTGCTGTGCAGCCCTCTGCAGTGCATGACGAATTCTCCCTTATACAGACTCCTGAGCTCCTTACAAACATAAAGCATCTGCTCGCAGAAGAACTACAAACTCAGCCTTCTGCATGCCCAATTATACACTCAGAGGCGCACAGCGCAAATGAACATATAGGAGAAAAAATCTCATCAGGGCAGAGGCTGAGTTGACAAACCGGCTGCTGTGAATAGTGACAAAAAATGTTAACAAACTGTAACAGTTTAGAAAAGTAGGAGCAGAACGAAACAGAAGGAAAACAAATCAGGAACATGATCATGCAGCTTAACAATCCCTGCATATTTTTAGCAACACAGCAGACAGGATCTGTTCGCTTTTCCTCTTGTTCCACAAGGGGCAATAGCAGCCAGCCAGTAGCACACGCAATTTCCTCATTTAAATAGGGCGCTCTGCACCTGTTATGCACCTATTATTCATTACACGCGCAATCTTTGAAAATCGCATGTAACACAGCCACTTATTGCACTTGCAATTTATTTATAGTACACGCAAATTAGCACCCACTATTTTGGATCTTTGAAGACTAGGCCCTATAAGTATAAACACGTAATTTGAAACATTTTAAGCAGGGCAAACTCTAACCATTAGTTGATGCTGCGTTTACTGATAATTGGAGAAGGCAGGTGTGTTGTCCACTGACACGTGGACAACTCAGCTTCAGTCATTAAACAACAGGTTATCACATCTGGGGGGGCATTCCAGAATTACATACTATCAATGAAAACTGTGTCATGTAGAAATACATGCTAGGGGATTATGAATGGCTTTGAAAAATGCTGTCCTCCCTGTATATATTTGAATGTGTAAAATAAGAAACATAGTGTTATGATTTGGGGTTGTTTGGTTTTTGGTTTCTGGGTTTTTCTTATATTTCTCTCTCAGTTTTTGAATCATGCTTCTGTTTATTATTTTTCTGGTCATGTTTTACTTTTGTTCATGTTTTGTCAAGTTTGGTTTTGGTCATGCTTTAGTTTTTGTTTGTATTCAAGAGTCTCTGTTCTTGCTCCAGCCACGTTCTGTTCTGTCTGTTAATTATCTTTATCCGGTTCACCTGCTCCAAACTAATCTGTCTCCTAGCTCCACCTGTCTCACACTCTATATATACACACACCTGTTCAGTTATTCGTTGCGGAAACATTTTTCCAAATCATGCTCTTGTCTTGTAGTTCATGCCATGCCTGTCTTGCCAGCCTGTTTATTGTTTTGTTCCTGCCTCTTCTGAGAGTGAGTTTTTGTTTTTTATTAAATCGTTTTCGCACTTACCATCACGTTGCCTGCTCGTCTGCATTCTGGGGTTCCTCCGTTGCACAGAGCCTAACACATAGAAAATTATTTCTGTCCAAAACAATGTTTTTTGACAAAACCTGTCTCTATAAATGAGGAGCTAACAATGTGCTTTGTCAGCATTGTGCAGGGTCAGCCATACAGAAGACAAAGATCACTCATTTCTCCACTACAGTTTACTCACACGCGCTCTCCTTGCCCAGGGCTCAATGTGTGGAGTTAGTCTGTTGTTGCAGATTTATTTGAGGAATGCAGCAAAAAAATATTGAGTTCAGAAGGACAAGGCATGTCTTGGCAGGGAAAACCTTTGGGGAAAATTAAGATTATCCTGTCCCTCTGGACTGTCCGACAATGTGTTTTGCTGAGGCAGCAATTCATTGACATACATACGAGAGAGAACTGCTCCCCAGAGTGAGAATGTTTTCAAACATGAACTTGTGCAAACATGTGTGTACCATTCAGAACGGTAGAGGCATCTTTATGGCTTCTTTAAATCTTGATAATAATAATGACAGGTCAGGGTCCAAGAAGTACAAACAAATCAAAAATTCTTTAAATCTAACCTTAATTGTACCGAACAATAGAGATTCCACACTGTCATTATTAATTCAATAACAAAACTAAAATGGAATAACTGTCTGAAAACTTAATTTTATCATATGATTCAATTGCTTGCTGAACAATATTTTGCTGCACTAACTCAGTAATCATTTTGTGTATGCTTTTATCAGTCTTTGAAACATTCATTAGAAATTTCAGATCATAATTTCTGCATAGCTCTCCTAAGTTCCCACCACAGCATTTCCGTCATTATAAAGGTCTAGACTTTAACTGGACCTTAGCAACATGTTGATTTGTTTTTCACTTATTCTGTTGTAGATTTGCTGTGGTGTTTGATTATTGACCTAATTTGGGTCAAGCTTCAGATGGTCCCACATTTGACTCTGAAATACTTTTGTATTAATGGTAAATGGTAGGTACATTGACAGTAAGATCCCCAGGTTCCGTAACTTCAAAGAAAACACAATTCATTAGCATTCCACCACTGTGTTTGACCTGCAATTTAAATAAATCTTAGGGGCTCCAAAAACTCAATTTTAACTGATCATTACTCAGTCTATCTGACGCTCAAATTTGTTATGGTGATCCTGATTATGGCCAAAAGAGAAACACATTGCTGGTAGCCCTGCCTACTTCATCACAAGCTCACTTTATTTTTTTTTTTTTGTTCTAAAAATGACAGTAACTCACAGGCAAGAATTATCCAGTATCTCCTGTTTTTATTTTAGTGCAAAATTATTGTTAAACGAATGAACAGTTGAGCACCAACAACAGTAATACTGTTTTACTTTAAAATTAAATAACTTTAATTTTTGTTCTTGCTGTTTATTACAGTATAAACTGCTTTAAATGATCACTGATTACTCTTGCCACCTTATAGAATAACCTAGTTAATTTATTACTGAAAAAGATGTTTACCTCAAGTAAAAGAAAGACATTAAAATTGGCAGCAATATTAAACATCCAACTATTCACAGCTCAGCTATAACCTCTTATTCTTTCAGGGTCGCTGGTGCCTGCCTTCAGTGGTCATTGGGCAAAAGGTAGGGTAAACCCTGGAAAGGTCGCCATTCCATCACAGGGCAATACAGAGACACAGGACAAATAATCAAGCATGCACACACTCACTCCTGAATGCAGTTTAGGGTAACTATTGAGCCTAACGCCTCATGTTTTGGGACTGTAATCCAGAGTACCTGCAGAGAGCCTACACACGGAGGGGAAGAACATCCAAACTCCATGTTGAAAGACCTAAAGCCAAGATTCAAACTCAGGATTTTCTTGCTGCAAGACAACATTGGTACAAACTATGCCAGTGTGCAATACAAAACATGTATTGAGCAATTTGTAGAAAATACACTGAACACAAAGTGATAATTTGAGGCCTAAGTGTAAAATGTTACATGGCAAGCCAACACCAATCAATATATCAAATAGGCTTCTGTGAAAGTACATTCCCATATGAGGAGCAATTACAACTGCCTCCATAAAATTATAACAGGGTTCAAGAATAATAGAAGCAATGCATTTGTTTTCATAGTGAAACAATTCATTCTGTTGCCTTTTGTAAATGTACACTACGAAATATGCTTAAAAATAAACAAAGAACATAGAAATTTGGAAAAATTTCAATTCAATTCAATTCAGTTTATTTATATAGCGCCAATTCACAACACATGTCGTCTCAAGACACTTCACAAAAGTCAGGTACATGCATTACAATTAATCCGAATCATTGAACAGTGCAGTCAGATTCTGTTATTTATTCAAATTGGATAAAAAGTTTGTCTATCTAAGGAAACCCAGCAGATTGCATCCAGTCAGTGACTTGCAGCATTCACTCCTCCCGGATGAGCATGTAGAGACAGTGGACAGTCACTGGCGTTGACTTTGCAGCAATCCCTCATAATGAGCATGCATGTAGCAACAGTGGAGAGGAAAAACCTCCAGCAGAACCAGGCTCAGTGTGAGCGGCCATCTGCCACGACCGACTGGGGGTTAGAGAGAACAGAGCAGAGACACAAAGAGAACAAAGAAGCACTGATCCAGGAGTACTTTCTATGGGAAGGAAACGGTAAATGTAAATGGATGTAGCTCCTTTAGTCGTTTCACCTAGAAAGAAAGAACAGATAAAGTCTGAGCCAGTTTTCAATGTTAGAGTCTGAAGAGAGCACATAGAGTTAGTTACAGTAAAAGCTCAGTCAGTAGCTATGTCTAGGAGAGAGAAAGGGTTAAACACTGAAAGACAGGGCAATGTGGATCATCGGTAGAGGGTGAGCATTAAGTTGCTGCCAGCAGAAGCTCTCTCCAGAAAAGGTGTCACAGGTAGACACAGAGTCAGGCCAGGTTTAGCTTCTAGGAAGAGAAAAGAGAGAGAACAAAGTTAAAAGCTGAAATAACAGCAAATAATGCAAAATTGAAGAGTAGTGTGAGAATGTAGCGAAGAGGGTGAAAGTGGTCATTATGTCCTCCAGCAGCCTAAGCCTATAGCAGCATAACTACAGAGATAGCTCAGGATAACCTAAGCCACTCTAACTAAAAAGTTTCATCAAAAAGGAAGTTTTAAGCCTAGCCTTAAAAGTAGACAGTTTGTCCATCTAGAGCCCACTGATGGCCATTGTTATACTAAAAACCACAACGATTGGGATACCTCTCTCTGTCAGATTGACCATAACCAGTGGAAAAAGAGAGGGGGTCATACAGATAGCAGAAATGGAGGGGTGTGTTGCACCTAAAACCATAACTGAGCCGGTTTAGGCTAAACCTGACTCCCCCTTACTCCATCCAACAAGGGGAGAAGAAGACGGAGGTAAAAAAAGGGAAGATAGCTCAGGATAACCTAAGCCACTCTAACTATAACTTGATCAAAAAGGAAAGTTTTAAGCCTAGCCTTAAAAGTAGACAGGGTGTCTGCCTCACGGACTAAAACTGGGAGCTGGTTCCACAGGAGAGGAGCCTGATAACTAAAGGATCTGCCCCCCATTCTACTTCTAGAGACTCTAGGAACCACCAGTAAACCTGCAGTCTGAGAACGAAGTGCTCTGTTAGGAACATATGGAACAATCAGATCTCTGATGTATGATGGAGCTAAATCATTAAGGGCTTTATATGTGAGGAGGAGAATTTTTAAATTCTATTCTGGATTTAACAGGGAGCCAATGAAGGGAAGCTAAAGTAGAGGGAAATATGATCTCTCTTTTTAATTTTCATCAGAACTCTTGCTGCAGCATTTTGAATCAGCTGAAGGCTTTTAACAGCATTTTGTTGACATCCTGATAGTAAAGAATTACAATAGTCCAGCCTTGAAGTAACAAATGCATGAACTAGTTTTTCAGCGTCACTCCTGGACAGGATATTTCTAATTTTGGGAATGTTCCGGAGATGAAAGAAGGAAATCCTGGAAACTTGTTTAATATGGGATTTAAATGACGTCCGGGTCAAAAATAACACCAGTTTTTTACTTTATTATCGGAGGTCAATTTAATGCCATCCAGGTTAAGTGATTGACTAAACAGTTTCTTTTTTAAAGACTCCGGTCCAAAGACGACAACTTCTGTCTTGTCTGAATTTAGAAGCAAAAAATTTAAAGTCATCCAAGTTTTTATGTCTTTAAGACATGCTTGTAGTCTATCTAACTGGTTGGGCTCATCAGGATTTATGGATAAGTAAAGCTGAGTGTCATCAGCGTAACAGTGAAAATTTATTCTATGCTGCCTGATAATTTTACCTATTGGAAGCATATATATAGTAAAGAGAATTGGCCCAAGTACTGAACCCTGTGGTACTCCACAATTAACCCTGGAGTTTAAAGATGATTTATCATTTACATGAACAAACTGGAATCTGTCAGACAAATAAGATTTAAACCAACCTAGTGCTGTTCCCCCGATCCCTACAGCATATTCCAGCCTTTCTAAGAGAATATTATGATCGACTGTATCAAATGCAGCACTGAGATCTAACAGAACCAGTGCTGAGGGAATTCCAAGGGAATGGATGGCTCAACAGAGCTATGACTCTGTATAAGTTTAGCAACTGTACTAAAGAGAAACCTAGGATTATTCTTGTTCTCTTCTATTAAGGATGAGAAATAAACTGTTCTAGCTTGGTGAAGTGTCTTTTTATACAACAGCAGGCTATTTTTCAAGATTAAGTAGGAATCCTCTAGGTGTGTAGAGTGCCATTTTCGCTCCAATTTTCTAACATTGTGCTTTAAAGTACGCAGCTCTGAATTAAACCAGGGAGCTAGCCTCCTATGAATAATTACCTTCTTTTTCAAGGGGGCTGCATTGTCTAATGCACCACGCAATGATGAAGTAACACTATGAACAAGAGAATCAATTTGTGAAGGGGAAGAAACAAAATTATTGCCCTCCACTGTGTTTTTCTGTGATAATGAGCAAATTAAAAGTGGAACAGATTCTTTAAAGGTTTGTTACAGCATCGTCTGATAATGATCTACTATAATGAAATTTTCTTTCAGGTGTGGAGTACTTGGTTAAATTAAACTCAAAGGTTATTAAAAAATGGTCAGACAGCACAGGGTTGTGAGAAAATATTGTTATGTCTGTACACTCAATGCCGTATGTCAGCACAAGGTCCAGAGAATGAAGACAAACGTGGGTAGGTTTGTTAATGTTTTGAGTAAAGCCAATTGAGTCTAAGATACCATTAAAGGCTATATTTAAGCTATCACTTTCAGTGTCAACATGAATGTTAAAATCCCCCACTATAACAACTTTATCTGTATTTAACACTAAATCAGATAAAAGGTCTGAAAACTGATCTAAAAACGAGTAAGGGCCTGGTGGACGGTACAAAACAACAAACAGAAGTGGTTTTAGTGCTTTGCAATTTGGATGAGGAAAACTAAGGATTAAATATTCAAAAGAGTTGTAGCTATTGATTGGTCTGGGACTAGTCAATAAATTGGACTGAAAGATGGTTGCTACTCCTCCTCCTCGCCCAGTATTTCGAGGAATGTGAAAATTTAAATTTATATTTATAGTAACATAATCCTCTTGCTGCAGCCAGGTTTCTGTGAGGCAAAATAAATCAATCTGATTGTCACAAATCAGGTCACTAACTAGCAAAGTCTTTGAAGAGAGAGATCTTATGTTCAGTAAGCTACATTTAATTGTTTTATTTTTATTTTTAGTCTGAGTTGTGTTTATTTTTATTAGATTTTCCTGATTTCCTCTTTTTAGATAATTTTTTAATCTATTCAATTTTGGCCAAGGGGGAGATACACTGTCTTAATAGGGTAATGGGTGGGTAGCAGTACAGAAGCTGCAGAGAGGAGTATTAAACTACGACCCTGCTTACTACACTTACTACACAGAATGGCATCTTCAACAATCTTCAGAATGTTAATGACAGTAGCAAAATACATAACATTTGTTTTGCAAGTCATATTCCACCCAGCTTTCATAAAAGGTGACAATAATGGGCTTAGATCTGAGACTCTTTTATAGAGTAAAACTCTTGGAAACTCATACTTTGACCAGCATAACAGGTCAAAGTATTGACAGAATGGGTCAGGCAAGGCTGGAGGAAGCAGCATACCTTAAAGAATGACATTCCACCACTCACCAGATAAAACGAGTTTAACTGTAGTGCTTGAAGAAGACAGATGGCTGCTAAACATTGCTGCTAAATTAAAAAAGATTTGACATTTTGCCGGATTACATTGCAAATCTACAGTAAAATGATGTCAACAGACTACACAGAACAGAACTGCTGAGAGCAAAGTAGTTTTATAAGGAGATACTGACTTGTTTCAACAGTAAAGAGCTCTTGTGGTATAGTAACTTTAAAACAATAATCATTTAAAGCTGTTTCCCTCAGGTGTTTTATTATAGCCACTCTTTTGGTCCTGTGCCCAACTAGTATACTTTTTGTTTTGCCATTTTTTTGTCAGAAAAATGTTCCTTCATTTGTTTGTTTATTTCAAATTTACCAGGATTGTGTTGCACATATAATACAGAACTTCTGCTCACAGTGGTTTTCTATCAGGACTGTTGGTGCAGTGTAATCTGCAGGAATCTGTTCACAATAAGTTGATCTGCCTTATTAATAATGCAGGTCAACAACTACTCAAAGTAAACAAATTCCACCATCTGCTCTGACTATTAGCTCATCACCTGTGTGGATTCTGTCCTGAATAAACAGACTCTATTCAAGATGTAGGACTCCTAATTAAAAGCTTCATGAGACAAGTGCCACTGGCAAGACGCTGCAGCTGGTGTAACAGTGAAATGACGAGTGAGATGTTTTCATGATCAAAGAAACACATTGATGGAATGCCCTTCTCAGATAAAATCAAGACTCCCAACATGATGAAACTTGATTTTTCAAGTCAGATTTGGAGAAAATAAACATAAAATGTAAACAATATTTGGCTAGTTTTCCCTTGTCATTGTCATTTTGTCTTTGGTTGTACTTTAGTACATCTCAATTACAAGTTTCTCCTTCTTGGGAACCGCTGATTAATTTCTTTTAGGAATTATGTTCAAGCCTTATTGTTCAGTTGCTGTCCCTGTCAGGATGATGTTCAGCATTTATTTATCTGATAGAAAGAACCAGCCCGAGTTAACAAATCAAAGAGAATTTTTTTAAAGGATGGGTTAGTAAATCTAAATTACTGTAAGTTTGTTGTACATTTATTGTACATATTAGGATTTAGCTGAGGCACAAAGCTTTACAGATGGCTCCTGCTGCAGCTGCAGCCTGCATTTGCGGAATGTTCCCCTAAAATGCCCACAGCAAGTTTCCTTTTGTTTTGGCCCATGTGTTTTAGTATTTTTCTTGCTATTTCAAGAGCTAATTTTCCCCTCCATTCATCATGAATTGATTCCATCCTGACATAAAGAAAAGAAAAAATGTTGTTCCTGCAGCTATGAATTGTAAAGCTTCATGCTAAACCATAATAATGTAACCATGACTTCCATAAACCAATTATGTGTACTCAGAAGCAATATGTGTGCATTAATTCTTGCAGGAAAAGTACAAAACAAAATTCTAATGTAGCAGAAAGAAAAGCATCCTGGCACTGAATTCTTAGGCAAAACCTAGAACAACAACTGTAAATCTAATATTTGTTTTTAAGTTTGTATGAGAGCGAAAAGCCGCTGCAGATGTTGGTGCCATGAAAAACTTTTTCACATTTTGTCACATTACAACCACAAACTTTATTGGGTTTTTGGGGGGATTTAATGCGACAGACCAAGCCAAAGTAGAACATAATTGTTTAGTGGAAAGCAATAATTACATAGTTTTAAACATCTTTTACAAACAGCAATCTGAAAGTGTGGTATGCATATGTCTTCAGCCTTCCTTAATTTAGTACCCCTAAATAAAACCAGCGTAAAGACAGGTCCACCTAATTAAATCTAGCCATTCTATAAATGTCTCAGAGGTCTGCCAGAGAACATATTGAAAAAACAACTTAACAAAAAGCAAAGGACACAGCAGGTAAAAGTAGTTGAGAAGTGCAGAGCAGATTTATGTTATACAACAATATCACAAGCTTAGAGCATCTCATGGAGCATGGTTCAATCCATTGGGAGGAAAGCCATGGTGGAAAGAAAGCCATGAGAAGTTCTGTTTACATTTTGCCACATGTGAAAAGATTTTCTATAGCAAAGGGAGGGAGGCTTGTCAGAATTTATGGTAGGATGGTGCAAAATACAGGGCAACTGCACAAGAAAATATGTTAGAGGCCGCAAAAGACTTGAGGCTTGAGTGGAGCTTTACGTTCTAGCAGAACAATAAGCCTAAACATACATCTACAGCTAAAATGGAATGGTTCAGATCAAAGTGTATTCATATGATAGAATGGCCCAGTCAAAGTCCAGACCTACATCCAATTTAAAATATCTGTTAAGATTTCAAAGATGTTGGTTCTCCATGCAATTATAGTGAGTTTCAGCTATTCTGCAAAGAAGAAAGAGAATAACAATTCAGTTTTCTTCAGCAAAATGTAGTTCTGCAAAGGGTAGAAAGCATAATGCAAAAGAAAACCATACTTTTTAGCAGTACGTTTATTTGTTAAAAAGTTTGAACATTTTATCATTTTTTTTCTACGTCACACCTATGCAGTTCATTGTGTTGTTGTATCACATAAAATCTCAGTGAAGTACATTCTTGTTGGTGGTTGTAATTTGACAAAATGGGAGAAGAGGAAATACTATTGCAGGTAGCAGGAGTAGGACCAAAGAGGAAATAGAAGTGAGTTTTAAAGCACAATGAGAAGACAAAACAGAGTACAGAAGGAAAATGATCAGAAGTAGCAGAATACACCAGAACCAGTACGTGAAAAAGTCAGTACACTGTTCCAGGTTTGATTCGTTTCTACTCAGGTGTGCTCTGAGCTGACGTCGGTGAGATAGTGCAGAAAAAACTAGAAGAGTTACAACAAACAGGGGTGACATTTAGCATGAGATGATTTAACTTTTGCAAAGAGACGGCACATCTGTGCTGCGATTCGCCTTAAAGGCTTAAAATAAAAATGTTGTGTGAATCATGCAACAAGAGTGTGGTAGCAGGATAAAAAGTGAGATCCAAGTCAAGATCTATATGTGAGTGCTAACATGCTTGGCATATACAAAATTGACAACAGAGTATTTTTAGGTTTGAACCTAAGTAAGTACATGTGAGTACATGTGAGTAAGACAATGAGTAACAATCTTTGACCAATTGGTTCACAAAAGCTGCTTTCCAACTGAGCATCCTGGAAAATGTTTACCAGTAGAACATAATATCCAGGAGCATTTTGTATTACCTATAGAAGATGCACTCTCCTTATAACTCTTCTGCAGACTGTTAATCTTTTAACTTCCAGTTGTTTGGACGAAATACTTGATATTGTTTTCAAACACTACAGTTAAACTCAGTTATTCCTGCGTCTTCAGTGGTCAGGGTTGTGAGATCACTGCACATTCCAAGATTTAGGTGAGGTTGAATGTAGCTTGGTTGTTGGTGGTCTGAGTATTTCAGGAATTTATGATAAATTGGGACTGTCACACACAACAATCTCTTCGGTTTACAGAGAATGGTCAAAAAAAAAAAAAGAAAGAAGTGAAAGTTGAGTGAATGGACATGCCTTGTTGATGTCAGAGTTTTAAGGAGAATGGGCAGACTGGTTCGGGGCAATAAAAGACAGGAGTGTCTAAACAATCCAATCTTTACAACTGAGGTATGTGGAATGCGATCTTTGAAAACACATCACATTAAACCTTAAAGCAGATGGGCCACAGCAGCAGAAGACTACACTGTGTGCTTCTCTTTTCACCTAAGAACAGGAAACTGAGGCTACAATTCACACAGGCTCATCAAAATTGAATTAACAGATTAGAAATTTGTTTCCTGGTTCGATGGCAAATGGCCTGAACTTGTATAGTGTTTTATCAAATCAGATAATGCACCATGTCACAAAGCTCAGATTATCTAAAAACTGATGTTTTGACCATGAGTTCACCTGACATTCATTAGAGCAGCATTAGCATGGTTTGGAACATGCATGTGCAGCCGGCAAATGTGGAGTATCTGTAACACTATCATCAGAAAAATCTTTGAGAAATTTTTTAGACACTTTGTTGAATCTATGCAGTGAAGAATAGAGTTATACTAGCAAGGTGTAGCTAATAAAGAGGACAGTAAGTGTGGATGTGACTCATTAATCTTGTCGATTTTTACAATAAGATTACCAGCAATAAGATTTTATAGAGCCTGAAAATGTATCTAATAAAACCTTTTTAACAGAAGCGAGAGGAACGGAAAAATATTGAATTACATAGTGAGCTGGTTTAATAGAGAAATAAATTAGTTTTAAGTCCAGGCACAGAATAGAAAGCCATTCCCTCCCCCTCTAAATGTCAGCCCCATTTTTCCATCTTTATACAGAACTCGAACCATTTTAAGATTTGATGAAGTCAGAGCATTTTTGATATTTTGTTTATTCATCCTCATTAAAGCAAAAGTAATAAAACTCATTAACCTATGTTCTAATACAGAGACCTGACAGAATGTTGCTGTATCCCTCACCAGGCTGTCTTTAATTAACAATGCAAAGCTTAGAAGACATAAAATGAAACCTTTAGTCTGCATAAACACAGATTGAAAGCATTATGGCGGCATTACATGCTGCCTTGCCTGTAGTTACTCTAATTCAGCTTTCAGTTGCTGCACAGAATCCAAATCTGTTGACTTTTTCCTCTCTCTGAGGGCAACCACTAGCACAGCTACCCTGCTCACCCCCATCGCTCTCCTCCCCATCCATGGCTTGTTAAATTTGAGTGACAGAACCAGAAATTTGTGGTGAGTGTCAGGGCAGTGAGGGTTTGGAAACTGAACTGAAATGTCTGTGCATGCAGGCTCCATGAAATTAAAATCCATATACAAGCGCTCTCACTGTAACATCTTAACCAGTTTGTTATGAATGATTTATTCAGTTACAGAAGGTATAAATAAAAGCAAGTAAAAGTTTTAACATCCAGATAGTTTTTAATAAATGTGGTTAATTGCCACATTGAAATAAAAGCTCAGGTTCTTTGCCATAAGATGTCTCAAGGGAAATCATTTCCACTGGACCCAAACTGGTGCAATCTGTCGGCCCTTGGAATAGACTAGTAACTCATTGGCATATCATTCCTATCCATGACTGCACATGAATGTAATAAATCCAAACATGTTTGTTAACGGACAAGCAGTAATCAGCAGTAATTAAAATTTCTTTCAAACCTGAGCGCGGAATCAGTCAGGCAGGATCATACTGCACAGTTTATGAAAATTTTACAAACAACTATGCACAGTACTTAGAACACAGGAGAAAGTAATGCATGGGATAACATAATTTACAGCTGAAATTTCTAGCTAACTTGAAGCAGTTGAAAGTTTTCTATCGATTTACAGGTCAGTCATTATTACGACTATCATTAACAGTATGGATCCTGGCCAATAGAACAAGGTCATGGATACAAGCAGCTAACATGCGATTACTGTTTAGGGTGTTTGGCCTTAGCCTTAAATCCCACTCACACCTGAAACTAAAATCTGTCCTGATCTTCCATAAATGAACGTACTGAAGACGAATTGGGGAAAGTTTTCTTCAGTCTTGTTTTGGAACACCTGTATCTGTATTACTTTGACAGTCTGAATGCAGTCTGTCCTGGGACACATTGAGGGACTACCCACTGACATGACATCATGACTCCCATCAAACAACCGCATTAAATAGGCAACAACTATCTCTAATAATCTAAATGTAGGATTTTATTAAGTTCAAATTTTTAATAAACTTGTTTAGAGTCCTCCTCAGTATAAAGTATCCTCCATATGCTGTATGGGTGAATGATTTTTTTAGTGTAATCATAATTGGAGGTATATGTAGGCTATCCACTGTGGTCATTGCATTACCTCATGCAAAGTCCTAACAGTATAATTTCTCTGTCTGTGGAAGGTCCACTCACTTTTACACAATGCTATGTGGTACACTAATACAAACGTGTCCAGTGAGCCGTCAGGTGTTTCACTGATTCTTAGGTTAAAATCTTTAGTTCCTTTTTGCTGATGTTAAGCTTTGTAAACTCCTGCATCATTTATTCTCCTTTAACGCCGTGACATTGTGTTGGTTAGACTACGTAATTAAGATCATCAATAGTTTGAAGGTTGTAGCAGAAAAAACATGTCAGAATATAAAAAATGTTTAAATGACAAAATGTTTTTTGTGGTGTTACAGAAACATCTGCAGACCTGTTTCACAGCAGACAGCCAATTCTGTGTGACACGTTTATTTGCATTCAAAGCGGTATTCTGAGATCCGATTGCTCGGGACAGATTTTAATGCAAAATGTGTGTGGTCATTGTTAGGCCAGGATGCATGTTAAAGCCAGGTCTGAACAGAGCCTTAGAGATAATGTGAGGAGCTCTTTTTAGAGCTCCTGCTCCTCCACATTGAAAGGAGTTTTCTAATGTGATCTGGACATCTGATCCCAGTGCTTCCTGGGGTGCCTCTTTGTGTAGGTTTTCCAGGGACGTTAAACTGTGGAGAGATCTCAGAATTTGCTAGAGGAACTGTATATTCTTTCTAGGCCAGTAATGCCTTGAGATCCTCCAAAATGAGATGGGAAGTGTCTGGGTTTCCTCTTCTGTTCCTTTTTCATTGTTAGGCTATGTTGGGACCCAATCTCAAACATGCAAAAAACAGAGAATTGATGGATTGTTCATACAGTACACTAGCTGCCAAAAAATAACAAAATGGTTGACATTTGAAATTATTTATTCAGCATTGTGTTGTAATGCGATGTAAATGATTAAAGGCTCACATAAAAACCCCTTCCTGATGGCAATGATCCCTCTCCTAGTATACAAAAAAGCCCAAACGAAACCATCCATCATTCTAAAAGCTCACTGAAAGAAATCTAATCAAGAGCCTTTTAAACACACCAAAACAAGTCTGAAATAAGAGGGTAATTCTCTTTCAAGAGCATGATGTAAAAAGGAACTGAAGAGTGTAAATACTGACTTCCTGGTGAGTGGCAGCAAAATAAGAAATCCAATGTGGTCAGAACAAAATAAATTAATGTCATGCTGTAGTTTTGAGTATGTAAATGCAGGATAATTGGTGAAATTGATACTTCTCATTACTAACTAAGTAGTAAAACATTGAAAGTGCTGTGGGGCAGCAAATCTAAAAAATAAAAGCTATCCAGACCAGCTGAAAGGGTTGACATTAAACAGGAGAAGGAAAACATAGATCTGATAACAAATAAAGAACATGAGTGGCATAACAACAGCCCCACAGAGGTGAAACAGACATGGAGAAAAATACTAACTGATCATAAAACTGGAACTTCATAGAAACAATGAACTGGAGAAGTAGAAGTAGATATTGTTGCTAAAATTAAAAAAAAATGATTTTTAGAGCCTCTTTGAGCGGACAGATGTGTCAAAATAAATCCTCTGTGCTTCTGTCAAGGACAGATGAAGAATAGATTTATATGTTGCTGAACAGTACAAGCAAAACATGCAACTGCAGCAGGTAGACTACTGGATGTGTTCAACATAACAAATTATTTGGTTGAGATTATGGATTTGCTGCTTAGGAAAATAAAGGAGGATGTACTACACCTATAGTGTTACACAGCAGCATAATTAAGTAACTTTGCTTTATTTTATTGAAACTAGCCAAAGAAAATCAGACCCTCAACATACAACATGAACAAAACTGCAACAAGAAGTTGAAAGGACCTGCTAACTTCAGCTTGTAACAATAGCAAAACTGGAACTTAAGTAAAATGTTAGAAATCACTCTCAGACACAACAAAATAATTTAAAAACAAACAAATTACAAAAAATTTTTCTACTTACATTGGAACAGCTGTTTGTAGCACTTCTGTAAGTAGGTGTAATTTTCCTTCTATCAGAATGAGGAACAACAGGGCACGGGGGGCAGGGTTACTGTTTATATTTTCAGAATTTAAATTTTCGATACGCAGCATGAGAAAAGGAAACCAGTCAGGGCTGCACATTGTTGCTATTGTTTATTTCATTTGTTTTAGTTGTCCCAGCAGTGCCTCCTTCTGCAGTTGGTTCCCCCAGGGTGGCCTATGTCAAGAACCGGTCCTGTTTACCATTAACTAACATCTAGGGACTAAGATAATTGTGAACATTTTGAAGTAGCGATTTATGTTATGAGAAAATTGTAATTAATCATCTGTCCAAAAAATGTATATTGTATAAAAATGTAAATTTCAATTTATATTTTTAAAAAGACTGCAAAAAAAAAATCTTACTTCATTTTTAGAGTTTTTCATAGCCGAAACCATATTTTTTCCAGATTGGTATAAATACACGATTTATAGATAGTGTGTTTTAATCTTTAAAGGCTGAAGTGCAGTATATGATGGAAAAATTAAAAGGTACAGTAGTGAAGCTAATATTTAACACAATGCTAATTACATGCCAATGATGTCTCTTAGAAAAGGGAAGGATGTTGTGACGGTGGAGAATGTAGAAAAGCATAGACCAAGGACTAAGAAACAGGATAGCTTTGTTTTCATTCCAACCAATGCAAGATACAGGTTAGTGAGTCTACATTTGAATAACCACAATATTCTCAATATATAATGGAGTTTAGACGAAAATTCAGAATGAAGGACTCACCTTCACCGTCTCCACCTTCCATGACTCTTCTGTGCGTCTCCTGGCCTTCCAATCAGCATCCTGTCCGTCTGATTCTCCATCCAATCACCTTCCGACGCCTTGCTTTTAAAGGACCTTCAGCTGTGTTCATCCTCGCTTGTCAGCTGAGCTCATCCCTCCTCCACCCCACCTCCACCATCTTCCTTCACATCTACCCCTGGCTTCCTCGCTCCCTGGCCGCCAATCCATCACCAGTGTCGGATCAGGGGGAAGACATCTCTAAATCTAAGCCTTATAAATGATCATCTTAGCTCATGTCATTCTCAGCATTCATGTCTTCCTCCCAGGTCCGAGCACCAAAGAAATAACCATGTAATTTCACATCATTAAAATTATAATAATGAGTAATATTAATAATATTTTTCATGGCTAAAGATAATTAAAAACATATAGAAAAAAAGCTAACCTCTAAAAGAACGAGTTTGAGGGATCATGGTATCAAATATCTTGAAACCTGCGACATAAACAGATGGTACACAAAATGTAGAAGAAAAAAACAGTTAAGCAGAATAACCAGAATAACCTTCACCTATTCAAGGTGAAGGTTATGATTAGTAATGAGTGCTGATCAACATGAGCATAAATTTGGCAATATTATTTGTTTAATAGCATGCAGAGAGTGACAGTTTCTGCACACAAAATAATCTCTTGTGCATAGAAGCACTGGTGAGTGTGACAGCTTCTGGAAACATTTTCTTAGCCAACTCGTGACACTAATGTTGTGCAGTCATCCTCCTCAGGGTGGTAAACAGTCCATGAAGAGGGTTCGAGGAGTCCTTCATGAAACTGGCAGCCCATTTCCTCCATCTGGTCATCTGGTGACATCACTTTCTCCAGGTGTTAATGATCTACTAGCTGCTCCTTTCTGTCTGCACCCGAGCACATTCTGTCCTATACAATGACACATGTTGTGAGAATGCTATAAACCACACATATTTTTTAATGATGCATTGACTGTGGAACTATAGGCCGACCAGCTTCAGCCTCAACAGTGGGAATTAGGGTCAGACTCTTCAGGAAAGAATCCATGCTGTCTGGCAAAGTTCTTCTAAGAAAGGAAAAAAGGAATTAATGCATAGATACAAAGGTATGACAGGGTTGTTTACCAGTGTGCTTTCATTAACCATAACATTATGACTGCTGAATATATTTGTAATTGGATTGTCCTTCCACTGAAAAAGCCAAAAATGAGTTTCAAAAAAAGGCTAACATTACTTTCTCTAAAACATATAAACTGAAATCTTCATGTTGAAAATCCATGAGAAAGCTGATTTTTAATGCTATAAATTGAGGTTATATTTCTGTCATGATCTGACTTCCTCCTTGTGTAATGCTCTTTAGTTAGTGTCATTCTTCTTAGATTAGCTTTATTGATCATTTTTTTGTGTTTTGATTTGTATGTTACTTCCCTGGATGTCTCTGTTCATTTGTTTTAACTAGCCTCCCTCCTTCAGTTGCCCTGCATTCTCTTCTCACCAGCTGCTCCAGATTTCTCCTGATTAGCTCCTCTTGTTCATTAGTCCATTCTCCACCCTACTTGGGTATTTATACTCTATGGTTTTCATTTTTCACCATTTAATCCTACTGTTTGTCATGGCAAGCCTGTTACTAGCACCTCCATATTCCTGCCTGTGTGTCCATGTCCTGTTGCCTGTCCCTGTAAGTTACCAATTATATTATAATTAAAACACTTCAACTCACCATGCAGCTCCCATGCTCTTATCTGTGTGGTGGTCCAACCAAAATCCAGCTTAATATGACAATTTCAGCCTTTTAAAGATTTCCTCCTCCACCTCTCTAAGTATTAGAAAGCTACTGGGTTGAAAGATCTTTGTGGAATATATGTAAATTATCATTCAGGCTAATCTCTTTCACTCAGGCTATTTTTTCCTGCAAAGACAAAAAATAATTTTAAAGCCTCTGAATGCACTTTCATCACTCTGGGCTTCATCCCACAGTCCAAAACATGCATGTTAGGTAAACCATTCTCTATAAATTGCTCCCTGAGAGAGAGTGTGTGTGTGTGTGTGTGTGTGTGTGTGTGTGTGTGTGTGTGTTACTGTCTTGGCATCACAGTGAGAACCATTTTCCCGATTTCACCATCAAATTGAGGACCGTTGGTACCAAAGTGAGGACATTTTGCTGGTCCTCACGACCTATTTTGCTAACGGTTAGGTTAAGGTTAAGTTAAAACGGTTGAGTTTAGGTTAAGGTTAGGGTTAGGCATGCACTGGTAATGGTTAGGTTTAGGGTTATTGTCAGGGTTAGGGCATAGAAAGGGTTGAAAATGACTGAAAATCAATGGAAGTCAATGGGAGTCAACACATGGTCCTCACTACATATAGCAAAACAAGAGTGTGTGTGTGTGTGTGTGTGTGTGTGTGTGTGTGTGTGTGTGTGTGTGTGTGTGTGTGTGTGTGTGTTATGGCTGTTTGTCCTGTTCATCTCAGTGTTGTCCTGTGATGGACTGGTGATCTATCCAGGGTGTACCCCGCCTCCTGTCCAATGAGTGCATGGAGATAGGCACCAGGTCCCCTGCGATACTGTGTGGATAAGTGGGTATAGACAATAGATGGACAGATGCTCAACCTTTAGGCCAAAGTTTAACAAAAAATCTAAGTTATGTGAACCTTCCTTAGATTTGAGAAATATTTCTTTCCCTGTTCAGTTCTGCTCTGGCTAATCTGAACCTAGATCTCATAAAATGTTTGGATTTGGGGCATTGCTCTTGTCTGTCTGTCTCTGATGACCAACATGCTTTGAGCTCTCAGCCATGAAACTGATAACACTATAACACAGTGGCTAAAGACATTTTTACAGTTGAGGACATACAAGCTCCTGTATAGTCCTGTTTTCTACACTGCTCTAGATGCAGCCTATCATTTAACGTATCTTTTGCAGTGAATAAGATCCATAAATTGTAAACACATGTGACATTTAGAAGAATCTTTCAGTCCACTGGATGTTAATGTGAGAGAGTTGAAATTATATTTTTGTGACATGAAAGATGCTTTAGATAGTTAAAATTAATAGCAAACCAAAAAGTGAGTTGTAGAGGTTGTTTTCATTGACCCTAGTTACTGTTTTATTTTTGTGATCTGATTGCAGGTTGTTCCATTCTTTCTTGTGATTATGGTTACACCTGTACCTAAGATGTATTGTCTCTTTTGGTCTTGTGCTCCTAGTCACCTGTTAGTCTTTCTCTGTTTAGTTATTGTTTCCCTGTTGTGTTTGTTGACTAATTTAATTTATTCGTTTTCCCTCAGTTCTCTTGAGCAACCGGTTCTCCCTCAGCTGTTCTTTATTTAGTAATTAGACCCACCTGTTTTCCATGCAAGTAATCAACTTCCCAGGTACTTAAGCCTTTCTATTTCACTCATTCTATGACAGATTTTTCTATTGTTTCCCTAATTCTTCTTTTGTGTGTTCTTTTCACTGTTTTTGCCAGTTTTCTTGTTGCTTTTCTATGTTCCCGCTGTGCTGTAAGTTTGTGCTTTTCTTTTTTTTTATTGAACCCATTTGAACAAGATCCACATATAGGAGACATTTGGTTCACCAACAACACATGACTATTAGATTCAGAAGCGACTTTGGACATACATGTGTGCTATAGGGCTCAGAGAAAGTGTCTTATTTTGCATTTTATTCTATTTTAATAGTATAGCACAAACGAATGTTCATTATATTGCCTAAAGTATTGGGTCACAGCACTAAATCAATGACTCCCTGTGTTACAATCCCTTCCATGACTGCAGGTGTGTAAAGTTTAGTGAGGAGAAACTTGACTGAGTCCTGTCCTCAACCTTTAACACCTCTTTAACACCTTTGGGATGAATTAGAGCAGAGGCTGCAATTGTGCTTTTCTCATCTAACTATGAACACACTCCTAAACCTTGAGGAAGATGTTTACAAGATAGCAAAAGTTGCTATTGCGGGCAACTGTGGGTCCGTCAACAAATTGGACCTTCTAGATTAAGAATAGGATGTCATCAAAGTTCATGTACATGCAAAAGTAGACAGACAACATTTTAGCAATATAGTGTATATAATTATTTAAAATCTTAAGATTGCATTATAAATTTACCTGTTAGATTGATAAGAGTCATTGAACACTTGAAACAGAAGTGAAGTTATTTTTAATTGAAAACTAAAATGTCATTTATGTGGATTTGTTGCACAAAACATCTTCATGGATGGGCTGAAGCCCCCAGAAAATTGACTTACTGGTTAAAGTAGTTTGCACACAAACTACTTTAATGACAGTGTTTCATAGACTTTATGATTATTATGAACTCATTATGAAGGTAAATATGTTCATTTTACTATTGATTACAAGAAAATAACCACTCAGTAAAACAAAATTTATACTAATTGTTGTCTCAAGTGCTCTTGTCTGGGCATCCAAACAACAGCTACTGCTATGTAAAACGATATTCCATTGTAACATTTTTTTACTCTGCTTAACTTTTTTTATCTTAACATTTTTGTACCATCTGTTTGTGTTGCATGTTTCAAAATGTTTGATACCATGATCCTTCAACCTCACACTTTTTGGAGATTAGCTTTTTTCCATGTGTTTTTAATTATCTTTAGCCATGAAAAATATTATTAATATTATTCATTATTATTGTTTTTTTAACATGTTATAGTTTTCACATGTTATCTTAGGGGGACAAAGTGTTAGTGCACCACATGTGTACACACATGTTGAGTGACTCGCTGCCAATTGGATTGATATAGTCATACTTGTACACAGTGTTTCACTAAATTATAGCCTTTAGGTGTAAAACTATAACTAATCAAACACGAGAGATTTTAAATTCTGACAGTAAAGATTTATTTAACATTTTGTAATTTTTCTTCATAATACATTAGACAGGAAAAAATATAAGTGCACTGACGGCAGTCAATGTGTAAGTCATTGTAAAATCAAGAGTAGCCTAAACTGCAATGCATTTGTGAAATGTTCTTAGTCACACCTGAGTTCAGCATGTCATTAACCCCTCTGGAAAGGTCAATTAGGCCACATGTTTTAAAGCTCAAACTTCTTCTTTCAGTTTGACAGATTTAACACTTTTTTTTAAACTAAAACCATTGCCAGGTTTTGTGGCCTGAGATTTTTTGGGGGGTTTAAATGAGCTGTTACAAACCTCCAAAGCTTATGTTATATTATGCATAATAACCAGAATTCTCTACTAAATGAAATATATGTCTCATATTTGTCAACAGTCAACATCTCCACAGCCCCCACACATCCTGGACACAAACTGTTCAGGCTATTACCTTCAGATCGGTGCAACAGAGCACTATGTGCAAAAACCAGCAGCTACAGAGACGGTTTCTTTCACCAGGCTGTCTATCTGATGAACACTTAACAGTCATAGTTTAGATCGATTGATACCATGCATATCTGCACCAATTCAACTATGACCTTCTCATTTTGTAAAAACACTGTAAATATACAACATCCAGGAGGAGTGAATGCTACAAGTCACAGACTCGACGCAATCTTCTGGGTTTCCTTAGATAAAAAAAAAAAAAAAAAAAAAAAAAAACTTTTTAATCAATTAGAATAATTACCTGAATTTGACTGCACTATTTGATAGTTAGGATCAATTGGAATATAGGCACCTGATTTGAAATCTGTATGATTTGATTGAATTGAGTTTGTAAAGTGCATTGAGATGACATTTGTTGTGAATTGGGGCTACATACATAAAACTGAATTGAATTGAATATCCATATTTACAAAAAACATTTTGTTTTTATTTTCCTTTTTATATAATTCTATTTTACATTTATTCATTGTCAGCAAAGTTGAACTATAAATTCTTTGTTTGTGAGCCCAAAAATGGCGGATATGCTGATTCTATTATCAGTCGATTACAGGTCTAACAGTTTGGCTTTCCTGCTCAGCTAACACAGATAACTGTTCTAAATGCACAAATGAAATTAGCCCTTATTTTGGATTTTCAGCTACAGTACACTACAGTAAATAAACTTTTCAGGAAAAACATCACTGGTGTTTCAATTATATTTGTGGTTCATGTTTTCTCTTATTTGAATGCTGACACCATTAACTGCTCATTATGGGCAATGCATAACTAATCAGAGTCAACCAGTTAATGGGTGAACAATTTATCTTAAATAGCTAAACAATATGCTTCCTCTGTTCTTTAATTTGAAAACAGGCCGTGTGTGAAATATATATGCAATGTTGACTCTTTTTTTAAGTTTGAGTAATGTGTGTTCACCATTTCTGAAAAGCAAGATAAAATTAAATCTGTCATCTCAACACTAAGCTACTAAAAGACACAGCTTAGAGCATCATCTTTATTACTCGAGGCAAAGGGACCTAAATGAAGCTAATGCCTCCTGAACAGAGTAAAAGTCTGTATAAAATCATTAGAAATTCTATTACACACCTGAGTGTAATACAGAGATTTTTTTTAAGACCCTTTATAGTCCATTAGAGGAAATTACTTCCACAGTCTGAGATCTGTGCAATTTACATATTTAATACACCCTTTTGACCCATGCTGTCTGCATCAGAACTTTATCACCCTTATGAAAGGCTAATTTGAGCAGCCAGGTTGAGTAAAGACAATTTTTTTGTCATAAGAAGGCCTGCAGGACTTTCCTGCAAAAAGAAACTTAACTTTTTTTTTTTTCTACTGATATATAACATATCAGATTTTGGAGTGGTAATACTCTTAGAAGAATACTTTGCTTTTCAAAAATATATCAGAGTAAATTCTTTATTACTAAGAGTAATAGCTAAATAAGATTAAACTTCTCCTGACTCTTACAATGTCTTCCAGATGACCGGGTTAGATCTAATTTTCCTCCTAAAAAGTTGTATGCTTGAGTACGGGAAAGTTTCTGGCAGACCTTGAAGCACTTTTATGTTTTTATTGTGAAAGGTCAATGGGTTCTTCCAGACTCCAGATCTTGGTCAAAAGTATACTGTGGATGTCAGACATTAGCCATCCAGTGGACAAAGCATAGACATTCCAGATGGGATACATCACACAGAGGCGTTCAGGCTGATGTTGTTTAGTTTAAGAATGCCAAATCTAAAAGCTGCTTTACTTTTGGGAACATACAAATGGAAGTCAGTGAGCTGCAAGTTTATTAGTGTGAAGACTCAAGGTTCATACACACCAACATGGACACACTTTACTGCTGCTTTTAAATAAACACAAAAAACAAGTATTGCAAAATGTTTTATCATGAAATTGGTTTTCATGGGCCAGTATTTGAGGTTGTGTGATGTCAGGTGAGGTGATATTGTCGTAACATGTTCCTTTGTCTCACTTGTTCTTCAGCAGATGTGTCTGCATCTAAGCCATTCAAATATTTCATGTGGTTCAAGTTGTTAATAAGTTATTCTATTAATATTATCCTTTTTGAAACATTTTTATTATGGTCTGGTAATATATTTTTTACTTTCTTCAAATTCAGAGGTTTACGTACACTAAACTTAAGAATTTCTGGAAAGTATAGATAATGTCAGATTATGCTTTATAGACTTTGATTAATTCACAATTCACAACTTGTGAACTCCAATTCATATGCGTGTGCATGGCTGGTTGTGCTGCACTGTGATAGACTGGTGACCTGTCTCACCCATTGAGTGCTGGACGTGGGCGCCAGCCTCCACCACCCTGCAAGGCCTAAGCAGGCATTAAAAAACTCCCCAAACACAAGCAAGCATAGTGTATTTAAATATACACCTTAGGGCAATTACGGGTGGATGTTTTTGGAATTTGAACTGTGGGAGGATGCTAGAGAACCTAGAGAGAACCCATACAAGAGCAAGGGGACATACATAATACATCCCTGGCTGGGATTCTAACCCAGAATTTTTTTTTTTTTTTTGCAAGGTAGCAAAAATTAACAAAATTGTGAATGTAAAACAGAATAGTTAGAACCTCATTCATTTATTTAAATAAATGCATTGATTTGTGTTTGACAAATCTTTTGTAAAACTTTTACACTTTTAACTTTTTTTTACCCTGTAAAACTGGTAGGAATTTAACAAATTTAAGTAAGTTAATAAACTTGAAATTTTTATTAAAATCTAAGCAAATAATTATTATGCTAATGGTTAAAGTATGATACTTGGTGGCTCCAATTATTGTTCGACTTCACTAAAAATCAATAAAATGTTAGGAACATATGCCTTGATGCATAATTTGAATAAAATTGTAATTTCTTAATTTTCTGTTGGATAAAAAATAAGTCAAACTGTAACAAAGAACAAGCCTTTTTCTCTCTTATGTGTTTCAATTCTTGGACAATAAAATCTGATCATTCAAAATCTGATTTGTTAGGTTTTAACCTTAAGAAAACCAGCAAGAGCAACGCCGGTCAGAAAAAGCATATTCGGTGCATAATGAAATTCGCTTTGCTTTATCAGCATGCAGAAAATATATAAATTCAAACTGCAAGGGTGAACACATCTTATTACAGATGAGTAATGTTTATAAAATACTCTTTTGCGGTTTACTCGCAGGAGATGGAGATTTATATCTTCTTGTTAGATAAGTTTCTAACAGTGATGTGTTCTGACTTTGCATGGGTTATGATGTCATTATTGCCACAAAGGGCATTAAGTAAAACTTAATGTAAGTAAACAGCAAGTATGGAGCTATTTTTCATCGTGAAGCTTCTGCATCTGTGCAGACTCAGACCGTGTGTTAACTGTTTATGTGAGTAAAGTAGGAGGGGAGGAAATGTTTGGGATTCAGTTTGAACTTTCCCTCGTCTCGGGTCAGAGAGATAATCGCCCGTTTCGGCACACCGTTGTTCGCAGAGCCCTCCTACCTTCCCTCTACCACTTCAGCACCTCAGACGGACTGATCCAGGATCAGCAGCAGCTCCTCTTCTCTCCCATATAAGCAGCACTTCACCGCGCAGGGCTCCAGACGCGCTCTCCCCAGTTCAGGATGGACTTGTCTCGGTCTCCTTCTGCGCATCTTTGTCTCCGACTGTAGTTTAGTGGGAGTTCCCGCAGAAGGGAGCAAGCACTGGTCTTTGGTTTTCTTTGCTCTTCTCATTTTTTTTTTTGACCGAATAGCCACAGCACAATCATACCCGTGCTGCGGTTTAGAAATGGGAATGTATTTGCATCTGCTGCTCTTGCAGTGTTATTTTGTCTCGAATTTTGTGTGCAATGCCGTCGCTTTCGTGGAGGAGCCCATCGGAGGGAGGTCGGACGGGTACTGCGGGCGGATCCTTCGGGCGCAGACGCAGGGGACCAGGCGGGAAGGGCACCACGAGTTCAGGCTCAGGGTGGAGGGGGACCCGGAGAGCTACCTGCCGGGCAGCACATACAGAGGTAGATCTTCACTTTCTGCTCAGTCTGCGCGCAGTTGTGCGCAAATCTGCATCCAATTTGACAAATTGATGTTTACCAAATTGAAAACAGAGCACTTCTTCAACAATTTTATTTACATAACAATGTTAATTCATGTTGTCTTTACAATGTTTTTATAAGTGCAAACTGCAGCCGGAGGGGAGGTCCAATATCCAAAGCAAGTCTTCCTCAGCCTCCTGCTGGGAGAATACTGGTTTGATAAGGCTACTTAGTGTTATAATGAGTGGCCTATATTCACTTCCCCCTTACTTCCTGCCAGAAAGTGGACGGTCTCATATAACAGCATGCAGATACAGATTTAGAGACACACACAGACAGATCTGGATCCAATTAAGTAGACAAAACAAATTTTAAGTTCCCATCCGGCCAGATGTGTTTGGCCACAATGAAACGGGGCAACTTTCTCACAGTGATTACAGAAGAGTTCAGAAGAAAGCCAACTCAAAACTGACCTTTTAAATTAGATGGTTATGAAGAAAGTTACACAAAAGATAAAAATTTATGTCATTTGAAGTTTTTTTTGTCCCAATTTTAGAGCTATTTTCTGTGACAGCTCTCCCTAAGTACGGCTACTCAAATGATTTGAGATTAGATAATTTTTTCAGCAAAATTAAAAATATGTAAAAATGACAAGAGACGAAGGACCGAAATTCAAATTTGGACTGAGCCTGAGCCTGAATGTTTTCTCCATCCTCTCCTTGTTGCCCATACCCTGCAGGGGATTGATACAGTAATTGTTGTATTTGTACTACTAAACCTTTTCATAATATGGCACATAACAAACACAAACTTCACTTTATTCGATAGGATTTTATATTGTCACCTTTCTAAAATAATGGCCATTTTTTTGTCAAATATGATTTTTTTGCCTAAATCATCTCCTCATGATGCTAGCCACCTCTTGTAAAACTGTCTAAATCCTCAGTTGAGGAGGTCATGCAATTTCATGCCTGTTGTATAATGGCCTATGTCAAGATTGTGACTTAAACAGTTTTAGAGGCTTTTCAAAATGGCGACCGCTTCAGGAAAAAACAAAATCTACTCAGCCACTGAAAGTATTTCCATAATTCAGGGCACATCCCCTATTGGTACGTAATAAGGATTACCACAATATAGGCTACGCATTAAATATTACATAGATATTCAGTATTTTAATTCTGTCTTTCAGTCAGCATTTTGTCCACAAAGTAGCTACATTCATGAAGCTAGCCTTTAGCAAAGAGTGGAAGAGCAACAGAACCTGTGGCTCCAACAAGTAATCGTTTTTTTGGTCAACTCTTTTCTTTCTTTTTAAAGATTACTTCATCAACTGTTTTTCTTTTAATTTTCCACATTTTGTGATCTGATTGAGAAAGACATGTAGTTCAATAAAAAGGACCATAATAAATGGCTATTTCAACACTCATCTGTTGTTATTACCTTTTTTGGGGAAATTGTTAAGAAACATTATATATATTTTGTGAAGTTTTTTGTGTTTCTTGAAAACCTTAAAAAAAAAAAAGACTTAGGCTATTATTTTAGGAAGGTGACAATATGATAGACCAACACAAAGCAGTATTTAATTAGAAAGTGGAAAGAAAATGAAACATAGTTTTTTCATATAAGAATCTAAAAAGTTTGGTGTGTGTTTGTGTTTGCCCTTCTTGGTTCAATACTTTTGTAGAACGCAATCGCAACCACAAATATTTTGGAGTAGGCCTTACTCAACTTTCAATAATTAAAATTGCGAATTAAACCCATTCCTCTTCAAAAATGGCTCAAGCAGATTGGATGGAGAGCATCTGTTAGTTGCAGTTTTCAAGTCTTTCCATAGACTCTCAATTGTATTTATGTCTGGACTCTTGTCCAGCTGGAAGGTGAACCTCTGTCTAAGTCTCAAGTCTTTTGCAGGTTCTTCCAGGATTGGCCTGTATTTAGCTTCAACCTTCCTTCCATCAACTCTGACCAGCTACCCTGTTTCTGCAGAAAAAAAGCATCCCCACAACACAATGCTGCCACCACCATGTTTTACCATAATTATTGTGTGTTCAGGATGTTTTGCACATGGCTTTTGGCCATGGCTTGAAATGGGACTTTTAATAGTTTTCCTTCAAAAAAAGCTTTATCTAGCCAGTGTTCTGTAAATTCCATATTTGTGGAGTACACAACTAATAGATGTCCTGTCAACACATACTCTCACATATGCAGCTCCTCCAGAGTCAGTACAGGCATCTTGACTGCTTTCCAGATTAATGCTCTTCTTGTCTGGCCTGTCAGTTTAGGTGGATGACCATGTCTTGGTAGTTTGAAGTTGTGCTATCCTCTTTGCATTCTCGGATGATGGACCGAACAGTGCTCTGTAAGATGTTCAACTCTTGGATATCCCTGACAAATCTCTAATGTTCTCAAACAAATCGCTGAGGCCTTTGCAGAACAGCTGGATTTATACTGAAATTACATCCAGATGGGATCTAATGACTAATTAGATGAGTTCTGACGGCAGATTTTATTTAGTAACATCAGAGTAAAGGCGGATTTGTTTTCTAAGTTCAACTTTGAAAACCATAAAAGATTTTCCTTTTTATAACATAAAATCACAATAATATATGTAGAATTTTGTGACGCAAGATGACCAAGTGTGAACAAGTGCAAGGGGTATGAATATTTTTGCAAAGAAGTGAAGGTGTAGGGACGGTGCTTGCAATATAGATGTTTTCACATAATTAAAATATTAGGACTGACACATTTGTAATGGCACAATCACAGTGTAATCTATGGTTTAACGTGTTCAACTGAAATTTATACGGTGTTCTGATATATTAGGGTTGGTATTAATGTTGGTTATTGTTATTAAGTTTAAAACTACACAAGATTTCCTAAATTACACCATTTTACCATCACAGCCACAATAATATATTGTGCTTTGTTGCAAATTATTGTATTTAAAGTTATTGGCAACAAGCAAAAAAGGAAAATATTTTAAATTATATAGAACAAAACAAATGTAAAAAGGCAAGTAATGTCTAGTTAGGTGTATATTCTGATGTATTACCCTAGTGTAAAATAAAAATCTCAGATGTATAATATTCTAATATTCAGTCATATTCAGGAAATTAGAATATTATTGAAAAGTACATTTATTTCAGGAACTCAGTTCACTAAGTGACACAGACAAAGTTTTTAAGCCAGTATTGCTGTTAATTATGACTTTTCACTTACAGCTAATGAAAACATGACATTTAAGATTTAAATATTACATCAGACCAATGAAAAACTATTTTTAATACAGAAATGTGGGCTTGATAAAAAGTATGTTTAATACCTGTTTAAAGGCTGTCTTGCAGTCAGCCTAATCATAAGTATACTCAATGTCTGATATTTTTTTTCAACTATCATACACAACATTTTTGTTAGTGGCATTGCATTAATAAAAATCTGCATTTCTAATACATAAATGTAGATTTCTTTTATTTTTATGTTTCACATTTACATGACACATAGATAAATTTGGGCATGTACTGTATGTTTATTTAGTAGGAACTGACGAGAACTGATGTTGCGTCACCTTCTTCAAAAAGTATCCCGGTTTAAGTAATACTTGATCAATTAAATAAGAGCCAAGGGATATAGATAAAAGAAAGGATAGTAAGTGTGTTTCAGCTGTAATCTCATTTTTTAACGCAGTGTGAGATGCTGAGCTGCTGTTTACAACCTTCACTGTTCCACATCCTGCACCCAGTCGCGATAAACCTTCTTTCATGATTATCTGCAGTGACCCTGGGTATTACAGAGAAACCATTATGTGAAAATCTAAAGCTTGTTTAATACCCTAATTCTCTGTGCAGCTGATATATACTCACACACACTCTCACCTTCCTCACAGTGGGGCTTCTTGCGAGCAGCCCTACTTATTTCAGAGGCTTCACTCTCATCGCGCTGAAGGAGGGCCGAGAGGGCACCACAGAGGACGACTACGCCGGCCAATTCCAGGTAAGTCTGAGAAGGTGTGGAGAAGTATATCTGCATATTGAATGGGCTCTGTGCTCTATGGGAACGTGCAAAAAAGTAGCTCATTTGCAAGCTTTGTTGCACCTTGCAGTCGACAAGGCAGCGCCCTGCTGTTCTCTGATGTGGAGGTTAAAGGAGGTGTTCCTGACAGATACCGGGTAGGTGTTGAGACAGAGAAGAAAAGAGGATTTCTTCCTGTCTTTGGTGCCAACCTTCCAGGGTGCAGCAAACATGGCACCCAGTCCCTGCTAAGTACCAGATATTTCCTCCAGAGGAAGAATAAGGTGACAAAATGATGAAAAATAAAATGCATGTGGGAACAGAGACAAGAGATAAACAGTAAGATGGTGATATGAAATGTTTGTTTCAGTAGTAACACAGCTCCCACTGAGCGGCAGAGAGCTCCCAAGGATAGAGCCAGATTTTTTCAATTACCATCCTCTCAGTGTAAACAGGAACAAACATCTGTGTTTCCACACACTGTTTCTTACCACACTTACAGCAAACAGCAAGAAATTGCCTTTCCTGTTAGAAGCAGTTCAAAATATCCTTTTCCAAACATTTCAGCTTCTGACCCACAAAATGGCAGTGGAACCTTTTGATCCTGATAATTGGTTGAATTGGTTGAGTCGATTAAAGCAGAGTTAATGTCAACACATATAGCATCAATAGCCAATATGTTGCTTTTTTACTTTTCTAAAATTTATAGCATAAATATGCATATGTTTGTTGACTTTGGAAACAGCTGTTGAGCCACATCATGCCAGTTCAGCTATAATAGGGCCAAACTTGTTTCCTTCCCATTCTTATCCACACAAAGTCTTTATCTAATCTTTTTGACACATTAATAAACGCTTCTCTTATTTTTATGATTGTCATTAAACTTTTTTTATTCCCACTGTTGAACTCCAAATTAAATTTGGCCCTGGAAACCTAACGGAGTATTATATCTCTCCTTAACAGCGGTCCACAAACCTTTAATGAGAATTACCTCCTTTAGGATAAGGTTTTAAAACACCACCATATTAACAACCATTATTAAACAGTATAATAAGGCTTTGACTTTTTGTCTTTTAAAAAAATATTGGTTCCATCCAGATAAGATAAAGTTTCAGTCCCTAGTATGGTATACAGCATGTTATTTTTTTCTTGCAATGATTACTGTCACCTGCAGCCTCTTATACGTAAGGATGACCCAATCAGGATTTCTTTGATTGTGAGAGAAATACCCAGATTTGAGTGACAAAATGATGTCCAGAAATGTTATAATAATAATTAGGTTTGCAGGCCATGCACAAAAAAAAAATATGATTTTGCTGTAAATTGGCTGTTAGGGGATGCATGTCTCCAGGGATTGTGACTGACGTTATCACTGACAGGAGGTCTACACCAGGTTGGGATCTGAGTTTCATCAGGGAATACCAATACTAAGCATTAAAAATAGCAGAGATCGGATCCAGTTCGATACCTGAGATTTGACTGGAAATCATTAATAATAGAAATACTGTGTAGAGTTTATTATCAAATCTATTTCTTACTCCGTTAGAGATGGGGTGAGGAGCTTGACCATCCGGGAGGAGCTGTTAGTAGAGCCACTGCTCCTCAACATCGAGAGGAGTCAGTTGAGGTGACTCGGGCATCTATACCAGACGCCTCCTGGACGCCTCCGTCAGGAGGTGTTCCAGGCACCTCACACCAGAAGGAGGCCCAGGGGACGGCCCAGGACATGCTGGAGGGACTATGTCTCCCGGCTGGCCTGGGAACGCCTTGGGCTCCCCCCGGAGGAGCTGGAGGAGGTGTCTGGGGGGAGGGAGGTCTGGGTGTCTCTACTGAGTCTGCTGCCAACGTGATCCGGTCCTGTATGAAGCGGAAGACGACGAGTACGAGTATGAGTACGATATTTCTTAAATATCTGATTTCAGCCAATGGACAGACCCAACAACAATTGTTATTACTCATGTGGCTCATTAGTGTTATGCACTGGAAAATGGAATCTGGTAGATGTTTCCAGTCAGAGTAAATGTCCAAAATAAAAGTAAGGCAACTTAAAAATTCCCAAAAATATTGCTGCTTAAGTGAAAGCTTTTTAATTTTTTTACACTGCCATATTTTTTCAGACAGTCGTACTGGGAATAATTACCTTATATGCATAAAAAGCATTCGTGTAAACCACTATAACATTTTGGTTGAAGTTAATTTTGTTTGGAAGTTGCCTTGTGTGAACTATCAGTAAGCTTCACCCAGAGGATGAAGCACAGAGTAGTTTTCATGTGTTTTCTTGTGTAGTATGAGTATACGTTTTTGGTTTTCTGGTCGTTATTGAGAAATGTGCTTGTTATACTCTTTATGTAAACTCAAATTAGCTGGTTAATCAGTCAGGCTGTCTGCTGAGGTAGACAGCTTGAAGTCAGCTTGTTCTCAAACATGTCATTAATAGTTTTTCAGCTGTTGTTTGAAAACAGTGGTACCTTAATAAAAGTGATGAGTGGTGCTTCTTTAGCTTCCACACTTAGTTTTTATGATCAAAAATGTCTGCAAACTGCTGGATTTCCCTTAATTGATTAAGCTTTCATTATGCCATGTGTGTGTCAAAAACGCTAATCTAGAGTGTTTAAGATTTTGAAAGATTAGTTATTCTGCTGAGCCAGATGGAGACATAGTTTGTTGAGTTTCTACAAACAAACTGTAACTTAAAAAGTGACTTTATGAGTGATTCCATTCTATATTTTCTCACAGTATAAGTATGTATTTTGATACAAACTTTAAGTGGGCATAATTTGAAATCGGCATAATAAAAAATTTTAAAGACTGGAAATGAATCCCCTTATCCTGTGGATGGTCTAACACAATGCTCTTCAAAGAAACAGCCTATGTTCCTGGTATCCTGGTATCAAACTAAACCTGGATCAGACACAAAATATCAGAAAACAGCAGCTCTGCAAATACAGGCTGAAAAAAGAGTATATGCACATAGATGATAAAGTGTTCGTGACTGCAGTTGTTCTGCTTGGTACACACGCTCAAGGCTTCCATGGTTCCTTGTTAATAAGACAAATGCAGACAAGTTATTAAGGTGCAGACAGTTTTTAAACTCTTAGGGGCTTGTAGGCTCCAGAATGCTTTTGCAAAATGTATTTCCATGTTCTCTGTAGTTTCAAGATATTTAGTTGCAGTTTTGCAACAACACTGTAGTGGATGAATCAGGAAAAGGGTGGATTTTTATTTAAAACTTTCAGCATCCAAATACTTAACATGTCTGTCCAAAATCTGCTTGTGTTAGCATTTATACAGTTTTTTATTAATGTGTTGTTTATCTATTTAAACTGATGGCATTGGTGTATGGGTTGAAGTAAACAAATGAAATGTGTGCAAAGAGCTGCAAGTACAATCTGTGTTGCAGTGCTAATTTAGAACTTCAGCTAGTAAGATGTACGTAATGCATCTCTGTATAATATGCTGCACCTGAACAGTGGCACTTACAGGATCTTCTAATATCAATGTACTGTTGAGTCAACAGGACGGTTTCAGCAAAAACAGATTCAGAATTACTTTCCCTTAGTTTTTTTCTCGTCTATCTAGCAAATTCGTAGCTGAGCAGAGTGTACATTGAGAAGCCAATATGCTGACAACATATAGGTTTACCTCAATATTACTCATTAAAAGTCAGGGATTTAAGCATCTCTCCTTTTAGCTCTTAAGGATGAGTCCCTCAAAATTACAGATGCGGACACCTTTGTTATCACCCCTGGTAAAAACTGTGTAAAAATCTCTAAAATATGTCATGCTTAGCTACATAATTGTTTTCGGCAAAATCGTCATTGTTGTAACTGTCAGTACCCCTTCTGTACAACCCCCTTTTGGCAATAGCATAGTGCTTAGTCTTCTCCTATAACATTTCATAAGGTTGAACCATACAGAGAGAAGGATCTTTGATTATTCCTCTTTGAACAACCTCTCTAGATCGCGCAGAGTACCAGATTCTCTCTTACACTCACTTTTCTTCAGCTCGCCCCACAGATTTTCTGGAGGATTTAGGTGTGTGGACTGAGATGGATATGGAAATAGGCTAATTTTTTGTCTGCTGAAACACTTCTGTGTTGATGTAACCATATGTTTTGAGTCTTTTCCCTGTTGAAATACCCACTGATGACTCATCCATTCTCCCATCAGTTGTCTTTAGCTTATACCAGATCAGAACATCGAAGGAAATATGTCTAGAAGGGAAACCCAGACAAATATCTCCTTGGCAACACTTTTCATCTCATTTTGGGGATTCCTAAAGAGTTCCCTGGCCTGAACAGACATATAGTTCCCTCAGTGAGTTCTGGGTCTGTCCCAGTGCCTCCTTCCAATAGGATGTGCCTGGTAAGCTCCAAAGTAAGGCACCCAGAAGGCATCCTGATCAGTTGCCTGTGCCTTCTCAACCAGTGATGACCCATTTTAAATTTTGCTGGTATAGCCCGTCTTTTTGTGTTTGAAATTCCCTGGTATTTCAGAGCTCATAATGCTATGCATTCCAACTACATTCCTGGATTTTAAAAAAGAAACAGCATCACAGACCCTCCAACTGTACTTAACAGCTGGGCATGAGGTACTTTTCCCCATATTTTGCCTTTGTTTCACAAGTCCTCATAGAGTTTAGCAAACTGTACATAGTTTTATGTTTGTAATGGTAAGAAGAAAAAAAGCTTTTTTAGGAAGTATCACCACCAAAACCACCATTTAACATGTAGATGCCACTCTTTGCTGTCTTGAACAGGTAGCTTGGTATATTTTTTTTCTTTTACATGTCTCACTCACTACACATGGCTAAAACAAAAACATAGGTTTTCCAGCCCAGTGGCCGATTGCTAAAACAAATAAGCCACTGTGCCATATTTATACACCAGGGTGGAAAATGGATTATGAAACAGAAGTTGATAAAGTGGGCTGCACGGTGGCACAGTTGGTAGCACTGTTGCCTTGCAGCAAAAAGGTCCTGGGTTTGATTCCCAGCCGGGGGTCTTTCTGCATGGAGTTTGCATGTTCTCCCCGTGCATGCGTGGGTTCTCACCAGGTACTCCGGCTTCCTCCCACAGTCCAAAGACATGCCGGTTAGGTTAATTGGTCACTCTAAAATTGTCCTTAGGTGTTTGAATGAGTGTGTGCATGGTTGTTTGTGTGTTGCCCTGTGATGGACTGACGACCTGTCCAGGGTGTACCCCGCCTCTCGCCCATAGACTGCTGGAGATAGGCACCAGCAGAATTGAAGTTGACAATATGGCTTTGCAATGTGTCTGTTTTATGTTCAGACTTTTGGGGTTTTTAAATGACAAATGTAATTTACCTGTTTACACTCAGGAAAAAAAAAATACTTTAGGCAAACACTGTCAAGTGTTAAAAAAATATATTTCTATTTAGAAATTCTGAAATGTGGCTGCGGGACAGGAAGTGTGTATAGCTCCAATATAAACAAACTCTGGTTTCTCAATAGAAACATTAATCTGAATAGGCTTAGAAGCAGAAATTAGCTTCAGAATCACTGTTGCTCATTGTTATCTCTTCAAACAATAAAAGTAACTTTTAACGCATCACTGCCATTGAAAAACCTTCGCTTGAATGTGTCAAACATTTGAATTGTGTCTGTCTAAATGTCTCACTGAATTGGCTCATTATCTGCTTGGAAATGTGTGTCTTTGTGCTTAAATGTGCTCTGACAGGACATACGTGTCTGGTTTTGCTTGTGTATGTTTTTCCCAGCCTTCTGTGTGTTGCCGTGGGACGCGGGTCATATTTATCTAGGTCACCAGTGTGTTATTGCTCTGGGAGACAAATGGAGTTTGTTTGAATAGTGGAAGCAATAAGAAGATGTTAGATAATATCTTTTACAAACGGCCTGGAGTTTTGGAGGGTTACAAAAACTTAATCAGTTTTTTTAAAGTCATAAGCTGTAAAGGCAATACAGGAATTTGCCAAGAACAACTCAACAGCTGAAATAAAACAGGAAGAAGGTGTGACGGTGACCTGAAATGTACCACAAATTCCAAGATAATCCTGAAATAATTGCTTCCCTAGTTAGCAAAGCTCCAACCGGAATTTCTCGCTCTGTCCCTGTTTTCTTATTAACAGTACCTTATGAGGAAAACTGTGAGCTTGTTGATTTTATTGAAAAGCCTTTGTACTGCTTACATATTTGCATTTTCCATGCCTGGTTGTTTTAGACACTTTTGTCATATTTTATAGCTTTGTGTGAACAAAATGCAAGCATCCATTGAGAAAAGATGGTAACAGTAAGCAGTGACAAAGTGAGTGTATTTGCAATAAATGTGCAAATATGTTTTTGTAAGGTTTTACAGATGGCTGGTTTGTGTGCTTCATTGTGTATGCCTCCAGAGGTTGAAGCTATAAGGCACAGGTGAATCTACTGGGAAACACAAGAGAGACCAATAACTATCTAAGGAACATCAAAAGAGATCACAAGAAGAAGGATTGATTAGTGCTACTTTGACAGACAATGAGGCACTGAGGACTGTCCTGCTGCTCCTCCTATGCAGCCAGGCTGATGAGCCTGATGTGCGCCATGTGAGTTGGCTGTAGAATGAGCTGCTCAGTCCTCACAGAGCGGAATAAGCAGGAACAGGAGGAATGAGGAGAGAAATGCAGCAACCCAATAACCAAGCTAGAATCATGACTGCTTTATTTTCTGACAGCTTCTACTTCTCCACAGGAAATAATTTCCTGTTCCTAGAAACAGCACATTGTGGGGCTCTGGGGTTCTGGGTCTCCAAGCACCAGAACTTAAAATGTAGCCTGAAAGACTCACAAAGTCACTTGGTGCAGGTGTGTGCATTTCATCCCTGCCGCCACCCTCGTGTAGATGAGATTAGCATGTGTCCAGCATGTCCAATCATTCTTTAAATTCTATAATGACCGAGTTGCACAGTTGTGCCTAGTATACACCTCATAGATAAGCTACCACTGCTGCTATTAGGCTCTTCCATGCAGCACCCAGGACTCAGACATATATACTCTCACCTGTGGTGATGTGTGTTAGTGTACAACCCAAATGGAGGCCAAAGCAGGGGCAGGAGGCTGAGAATCAAAAGCTGTCAAGGAGTCCAAAAACACAGTATTACCGGGAATAATGTTGGGAAACAACAGAAGAATCCTAAATAGAACTAGGTGGAGCAACTGATGAAGGCTGAGCTGAGATGCATAAACCAAACAGAGATGTAGGAAAACTAGGGCAATAGTTAATCACAAATGAAATCATAAGGTGAGTAACTCAACATAATACAAAGGAATCCACTTTAGTGTACGAAAACTAACAAAAAGCCGACAAAGCCATGATAACAAACCACTTTGAAATTTTTGTGGATGTTCTATAATATGTAATGAAGAGCCCACTGCATTCTTGATGAACCACAGAAGACATCTCCAAGACACTGCAGAGACCGTCCATGTCCTGAGAGATTTTCGATGCTGTGGCACAGTCTTAATCTAATGTGAAGCTAGCCTGATTAATGTTAGAAGCCATGTCTGAAACAGTAGTTCTCGACAAACTATCACATTTGAGTAACTGTACTCCTCCCTCTTTTTTGTCATTTTTTGCAGTTGGACTTTTCTTTCTCTTCTGCTCCTGCTGCTCCTGCCAATCAAGATGAATATAAAATGAAAATGCAAATGTAAAGATACATTGTAAATAATATATTCACATTTTTGAGTCTTAAGTGAGAGTAATATTGTAGTGAAGCTGCACTCCTACAAGACTGGTGGTGGGCTCTGAGTTAAACCTTAGCTCTTCTGATATTTGACCCCTTTTAAACAAATCAAGAAGCTTCAGAAAATTCTGACACTGACTGATTATTCACAAAAAAAACTTCATTTTCATGGCCTCTCATTGCCTTATTTGCATTCTCTAACAAGATTTGTCTTTTGCTGAGATATTTTCATGAAATAAATAAGAATGTGTACATTTCTACATCAGCTTTGCACTTCATATTACTCTTCTGATGAAATTATACAATGCACATCTCATAAATCTTTAATGTAACGTCATGTGTTTTCTACCTCATGGGTAGCTCCCGCAGGTTGACACCCCTTTATTGAAAAGTAAACACAATTGCAACATCAGTAGCTTAATCCATCACTGATTTCCCCATTAATATTTAGCTCGATGAAAACCTAAAATGGAAGTAAATTCTCTTGGAATAGCATGTACTTGTCAGCTGTGAACTCTGTGAGTGTTCAACATGGGAGGCAGTGAACATTAACACCGCAACAAAGAAAATCTAGTTTCAGAAAAAAGACCATATGAGGATTTGAAGTTTTCTCATCTCGCCACATTAAAGCTTGATTAAGCTGTATTATTCAGAACATTGCTATGATCTGCACTAGAGAAATAATAGGTCAGGGAAAATTACTTGTAAAAGAAAATTAATTACCGCTCTATGATGTCATTAGGAATGTCTTCATTTAAGTCTTTAGTGGTTGAAGGCCAAAAAATCATTATACCGCTGTAGTCATTACAGCCTCGTGACTCTGTGCGAGAGCTTGGTATAGTTTATTCATGCTGTTTCTTATTGATAACAGCTTAAGCAAACAAAGAGGGACAAAATAGACTGGAAAGAGAGCAACACAAGCAAACACAAGAAGGCTGAGATATACAGATTTATCTGTTGAGAAACATAGCAGCACTGATATGTGGAAAGTTTGGCCCAAATGAGGACAAAGGCAGCCTAGAGATGAAGCAAACAAAAACAATTTAATAATGGAAAACTAATAATGGTGCAATTCAATGACAGATTGAAAAAGTCCAGTCAGAAAACCCTTCAAGCCAAATCCAGCAGAACACAAGGACAAGATGGGACTTGACAAAGGAGGCTGCATAACAGCCAAATGGCATGATATATATGTAATACATGAATGTAGACAGAATTTAAAGAATTACAGAGGGCAGCTGGAGGGAGGTAACAGATTAGCTTTACAGTTAAACATAAAAACCTGAGTACACAACATGTTTGAGCTTCTTTTACACAGTTTTGTATTTAGTCATGCATTTTGGTGTAGCTAAAACTCAAATGAAGCATATTTTGTTAATCTGCATAATCGCATTTTATATGGGTGTTTTGCATATGATGCATGCTTGTTATAAATATTATTGACAAAGTGTTAATTTTGCCATGTGCTATTGCTCAAGCATAGGAGTTAGTTTTTATAGTAGCAGTAACTATGTAGTTTGTTTTTTCATTTCTCATACTTGATGATCATCTGACCTTCTATGGCTTAAAGTTGAATATTTTATACCAGGACTGGGCAGTTATGTTGCCCAACATGCCACATGAGCAACTAACTGTTGTTGAGACAAAATCATTGGCTAAAACAATTTTTTCCGGAAACCCTTTGTTTTTTTTCTAAAAACAGCATTTCTGCTTCAATGACAACTATTACATTTCAGTGCTAGTTGAATTCAAACAGAAACTCACACTATTCAACTCAGGTTCTGATTGGGTGACCTCCTGAACCAAACTACGTGAAAGACTGGTAGGGAGTATGCCAAGATGAATGTCAGGGTCATTCCACCAAATATTGATTTCTTAACATTTTCTTGTGTTGTTTAAAAATGAATATGAACTTGTTCTTTTGTGTTATTTGAGGTCTAAAAGAACACATAATTTCTGGTATTTTGACTAGTTTTTCCTGTAAATAAATCCTATTAAAATATTTTTATTTGGAATTTAGGAAGGAATGTATTTATATAGTTAAAACAACGAAACTGTTCATTCAAACACATACCTATAAATATTAAAATGAGAGAAATTAAAAGGTTTTGCAATGGTTTTTAATTTTTTTTCCAGTACCAAATACTTGATAATAAACTATAAATATTATTTTTAGCTTCTTCAGGCAACAGTAGACATTGCAATTGAAAAATAAAATGCAACCAATTATGCAGAAAACTAAACTTTATATGTACTTTAAGTAAATTATGATGCTGTATAAAAACAACCGTTAAAATAAGCAAGGCTCAGTGTATAGTTACTTAGATTAAAGTTGTAATACCTGTGAGTAAGATTGGTTTGCACATGGCACGCAAAATAGAAGCTATGTCTTGTTAAGAACTCTGTATTTTTGTCAATTTTTCCTACTTTTTGACGTATGAATGAAAATGTCTTCACGTAAAATATGTGTTCTGCCACTGTAAGCAGAGCCTGCCTTCATTCAGGGCAACTTAAAGCATGTAAAAGGCTGGATGTGGCCCACTGCTTGTAAAATATCCAGGTCTGCACTGTATGCATTCTACAAGTGCTCCCAAGTGGTCAAGTAATTATGAGCTGAATCAGTCAGAAATTTTGTCCAACATTCAGCATGCCAAGAAAGGTAAATCTTCATTAGTACAGACGGAGCCATTGCATAGTGTATTATGGGTTTAAGCAACACTATTATTAACTCATCAGTAAGACATTTTTGTCACACTGAGACCAACTCAGTTTTGTAGCAGTGGCACATGTCATTTACTGTATACAGTATGATTTGCGGCACTCGTGAAAATTTGGTTTAGCGGGAGATCAAATTACATAGCCTAATGCATAAAGTGTGTAGATAGGTGATGCTGGAACATGTTAAACTCTAAGCTATGTCCATAGACATAGTCCATACACAATACAAACCCAAGACAGAAGCGACAGGGGTTTGAAGAATAGGTTAACACTAAAATAAAAATACTACACAATTACACAAATTATAAACTACTAATAATGCAAAGCATTCAGAAACCTGTACCAAGAATACCACTGTTAAATAACACTTTGTCTTGTAAGACACATGAATAAACATATAAAGACTTGTTTAATAATGTTTAATAGAACTGAAAATACCAAAGTTTTTAGTTTTTTCCTAAATCCATTATTTTTACTTGACCTGCAGCAAAGACCCAAAGGTGGGAATTTTTGTCTGTTTCGAAGAGGACCCACAGTCTATGTTCCCCAAAAGCACATTTTGCTGTCATATATTTTGCTCTCATAAGTTTGTCACTCTCAGCTCATAAACCTCTGGTAGTTTATGTCCCTGTCTTGTCCTTCCTCGTGTTGTGCTGTTGTAAAATGTTTGCACTTCATGCAACATGTTCTGTCTTCAAGGTCCTGAACTCTTTGGCACATGGCTAAGAAAACCTTTTACAAGTTATCCGACACTTCGCCATGCATATTAATGATATAATAGTGTGATGTAGCACTGAGACTTTGCCGAGCTTGTCTGGTTTAAAAATTGATTGGATTCCCTGTGGTGTTCCTGTGTTTGATGTCCTGTCTGACTCGTCTAGTCTGTGTAGAGACATATAATTTTAATCAGAGGTTAAACAGATGTGTATTTATACACAAAGCCCAGCTTCTAAAACATTATATTGCAACTTCAGGTGAAACAAAACCATTAAATTGGATTTCAAGGTAGACAACTGTCCTTGTTTGTGCTTGTAAGTTCTGTAGCTAACCCTTTTTAAAATAACATTTTATAAAACAAATTCAAAAGTTTTTTTTTCTTTAACCTTTATTGATTATCAGATTACTTTTCTAGTGTTGTTATAATTATACTAAACATCAAAATGTCATACTATGTAAGAAAAACATCCAGACTGTCTTGGTAAATATTAGCCACTCCTACATACGTCAGTGCACATCTGTAGCACACTATTCTGTTTTAGCTAGACATTAGAGATGGTGGCTATTACATTGTGAATATGGATTCCCATGATATTTTGAATTTGTGTGAAAAGGGGTAACACAATATTACAGCAAATAGTGCCTTGGTGATGATAAACAAATGTTATTAGGATTGGAAGAAGGATTTGCATCCTAAGCACAGCACAATACCAATCATGTTGACACACATCACAATTTTACCAAGATAAGATGATAATAATGTAAAAATCATTGGTTATATCCACTTGAGGGTTCCTAGGGATGATCTATAACACTAATTTTGTTGCAACCAATTAATATATTTTTAGCATTTAGCCAGTAACACATTCTTTGTTCTCTAAAATCTCCATCCATCCATTGTCTATACCCGTTTGTCTTTGCAGGGGGTGGGAGGGTGCCGGGGGTTGCCAGTTTGCCACAGGAGAGCAGAGAGACACACAGGACAAACAACCATGAATAGAAACACTCACACCTAGGGGGATTTAAAGAGACCAGTTTACCTAGAGAAGCAAAGTTTAGGGGAGAACTCATCTAAAAATTTTTTTTTAATTAATGTACTCTGAAAAGTGACAAAATATTACCCGCAGTGTTAATGCAGTTCCTGCTGGTGTGAATATTGTCCAAGAAATCTTTACTTTGGTTTTACAATTTGTTCAAGGGTAATATCAAAAAATCACACCGCTGTAATTCAAGAAAAAATGTTCTACAGTATAATTAATGAAGTTTGCTTGCTAAAGATATCAATAAATTGATTATTCCACTTAAGCCCCATTAATAAATGGGGCAATCTAAAGTGCTTTACAGGAGATCAGGGTAAAGAAATTAAAATTACAAAAATCTTTAAACTTTGCTTAAAAAGACAGCTCAATCTGTCAAAGGTACTGTCAAGGGTTGCTTTTGGAGTAGGCCCGAGCAGAGGAAAATGTGAGCCAAACAGCTTTCATACTGAAGGACAAGTGGAGAATGACAAAGTAAGCCAGTGAGCAATCAGTGGATGATAAGGAGCATCTGAGAGAGAAGGAAGGCACTGAAGCTGAGGCAGAGAGACTAATTAGCCTTATAGGATCTGAACTAACGCACAAAGAACCTATCAAACTAAGCAGAAAAGTCCAACAGAGATCTAGCAGAAATCCTATCAAATGTACAAAAGCACAGGACGCAACAAAACACTACGAAAACTAAACACAAAAACACGAACTAATAAGCAGACTACAACTGACACTAAAATCACAGAGGAATGGCCTGAATATGAATATAACAATGAAATCATCAAAACCCACAAATGAAAATCAAAACCCAAACACCTCTAGATCGTGACACAAACACCTAAAATTTTAAAACAGACAAACTGCTAAAAAATTGGGAAAACAACACTCATTAATTTGATTAATTTTGTAGCTTGCTGAAGCCTCATGACTGGGTTGAACTTTGCTTTCCATATTATTACGACTGTGTTAAACGTATGGTTTATGTCATGTCTTTATTTTATTTTGCTTAAGTACTTTTGTGTAGCATAGGCCTCTCAGCTCCTCTGCTTTAAAGGTCATCTGCCAGGGCTGAGTTTTGCAGCTGCAACAGATGGATAGACAAAGCTCAGTTCTTCCAGTAACTTATTGAGAAGCTAGGTCTCACAGTCTGTCTCAAAAATAGTTTTGCACGCCTCTGTCCTTGAGTATAAAAGAACTGTGCTAATTCTGTAAGGCAGAGCAACAGTCTGACACTCTGGCAGATATGGTGCTCTCAATTTGTACAAAAATATATTAATGAATCTCACTGGGTGATTCTTACCATAACAGTGCTTGGATAATCCTTTTTTTTCCACAACATTATGCACCTTAAGTAAAGACCTGACTGTCTTCAATCTCATGCTTTAGTATCTCATCAGGCATCTGCCAAACAGTTCATTAGTAAGGTTCTTTGATTGATAGCTGCAGTAAACAAAACTATTTCAGTCCTGATTAAAATGAGCCAACAGTTTTTGCACATACTAGGTTTTCAGGAAGTTTGTCCCAGAACTGAGGAGCAAAGACTCTGAATGCTACTTCCTTGAAAAATTGTCAGTCAAACATTTTCACTTATATTTTTCCACTATGTCTCATTTACATTGTTCCTTTTATATGTATGTCTAGGTAAATGACTTGCCTGATGTTGTCAGAGTTCTTTTCATGGTCTCAAAGCATTAATGCAAAAAACAATAGACAGAAAAGGTCATGACAGAGTGAAAAGAGAAAATAAAGAAGAGAAGCCTTCTTGTCAAAGCAGAAAAGAGGACTTTCGAATAGTGGCTGTTTTCACATGTGACTCTGCTGCCATGGTTGGGTGGCTGAGACAAAAATGGAATACGATGCAATATTGGTGATAGCCTCAAGATCTCAGAGGTGTTCTGTAGTAATAGAACTGCTTTGATTGATGGAAAGCTGCAGGCACAATGTCGGTACCCCCGAGGTCTTCATCAAGACAAGAAAACTTTGTTATTCTCTAAAATGAGCTCATTTTCAAGTGGAGATATGACATTTCAATCCATCATTCTGTCTTCCTGTAATTCTTTTCTTCTTTCTAATATTTTGACTAAAGTCCCAGTGGTTTCAACTGTATTCATTGCTTTACAACTGCATGGAATTTAATTGCTATCCTTGAATGTGTGAGCGCACACACCGACCAACAAACACACACATGTACCCGCTAATGTCAGCCTCTTCTGTCAGATTTCTCCAGAGTTTCGTACATTTGCCTTGCCTGTCACCCAGGCTTTGTGTATGTGTGTGTGTGTGTGTGTGTGTGTTTTTGAACAGACCTCTGCGTTTGCTTGTGCAGACACTCTGAAGCATCTGTGTTTACCGACTGAAGCGGGAGCAAGAGATTGAGATAGACAAACCGTGGACTCTCACTGACATGCCAGGCTCTGCAAAGAAAACAAACGCCTCTTTTGACAGTCTTCCCACACCAACCTCTCTTCCTCTTCTCTGCTCTACACTAACTCCATAATTTGTACATGCCCTCCTATCATTGATCAACTTCAAACTATGTTGTGTTAGTGCTGCTGAAAGTTTCATAGTTTAAAATGTCAACAATTTCACCATTGCTTGTTTACTTCAGTCAAACATATGTGATATTGCACAATTTTTTATTTATTCTGGATTTTCTCCAAAACACACAAAGTTACACATACAACACCCTTAATACGCCTCAGGATGAGGCCGAAACATGTGAGGTTACTACAGAATGACGTGTCAGAATGACATGTGTTACTGTGTCAGAGTAAATTCAGCAACAACGTAAAAAATACACGTTTAACCTCTGCTTAAAAAAACCAGATTACACAAAGTGAAAAACACATTTAAATCATATCATACTTAATTCATCAATGAATTGATTAAATAATATTTGTTGACTAACTGCAGATTTAGGTGCTAAAAAAAGTTAACCTGAGCAGTTTCACAGATGATTTAATGGAGGTTTGTCAAGGTGGAAGAAACTAATTTGCCATTTGGATACATTTTATGCAATTTGACCTTTCTGACATACCAGACTGGAGAAATTAATTATATATCATGAATACATCACAGTGGTTATTACCTCTGCCAAGGAGGTTATGTTTTTGTCGACATTGTTTTGTTCGTCAAGTTGCAGAATATCTCAACAGTTTTGAATGGATTTTGATGAAATCTTCAGGCAAGGTGCGTATTTGGACAAGGAACAGATGATTAGATTTTGGTGGTGATACAGAGCACCGACTGGATTCTTGAAGGATTCCTTATCATTGCCTGGCCATAAAGCAACAACTTGCAATTCCCACATGGTTTGTGACCCTGTCAGCAGCTGACACGCAGCGGCCTTGGCAGAGGTCTGTGCTCTCCTAGTGCTTTTCTAGTTCGTTCTTTTTATATAAAATTGTTTTTGACTCATTTTGATAATACACCCAAACCTCTTATGATTTTCCTATTCAAATATGACAATTTAGCTTAAATATCTCTGCGCCCCATTGATAGATTTGAATGATTGATATCTACATCAATCGGTCAGATTAAAGAGAATCAAAAGGTAATGCCCACATATCATTTACAAAACCATTGATGATCCAAAAGAAAGAAAATCTCAAAGACAGTATATGTTAGCAGAAAGTACCCTTCCCTCCAAAATCCTCTTTGTCTTTATGTAAACAAGCAAGACTTTTGTGACTAACTTTAAACTAACATGGAGTTAGTTTAGAAGTGGACATTAGTACTGGTTTTTAAAGCTGAAATAGAACCTCTGACCAAAAAACAGTAAAACTAAAACATTGTTTATTATTTAATTCATTGGCTAATCTTTTGCTGCTAACTCTGTGAATTTTGTTGCACAGGGAGACACATCTGTGTAAAGAATGATATTGTGCTTGCTGGTTGCGATACAAACAGAAGCAGAAGATTTAACAGGCACTGTTTTTGTATTTTTGCTGAATAAATGTGAACAATTACTTTTTATGGCACTTAGCTAATAGTTTGTAAATGGTAAATGGCCTGCACTTATATAGCGCTTTATCATGTCTGAGGAGCCCAAAGCGCTTTACACTATTATCAGTCATCCAACCATTCCTGCACACATTTACACACTGACAGTGGTGAGCTACATTGTAGCCACAGCTGCCCTGGGGCAGACTGAGAGAAGTAAGGCTGCCATACAATGGGCTTCACCGAGCCCTCTGACCACCATCAGCAGGCAAGGAAGATGAAGTGTCTTGCCCAAGGACACAACGACTGAGACAGACAGAGCGGAGGTTTGAATCGGCAAACCACAGGTTACAGGACAAACCCCTACCACCGCCGCCCCGTTAGCCAGCTTTATTCTTTCCAAAACTTTTGACGTGTATATTAGATTGTTATTCTGTTGGAATAGACAACTGTGTTAAAGTTTGTAGATTTGAGGTGAAGTTGAAGAATTTTGGAAGTAGTCCTGCTTCTTTATTTTTCCACTCTCCTTGTGTAATGCACCAGCAACACTGGCCTCAAAATATACCCTAAGCTCAAAGTTATCACCACCATTCTTAACAGTTTGTAAAGTGTTCTTAGAGGTGAATTCACCTTGAGTCTTCCAAATATAGTTTTTGTCTTTGTTGTCAAGTAGCTGAATCTTTGTATCACCTGACCATAAAATGATTCGCCATAAGGCATTTTACTTGTCCATGTAGGCAATTGTGGATATCAGACTGGATTGAATCTGTTGATTTTGGAGCAGTTAGCCGTTAAACAGACAGAAGCTCATTGCAACAGCTTATTGCAACAGCCCCCCCAAATTGATTCAGTTAAACTGATAAGTATATTTCATTTAGTTGAGCATAAACTGATTTACACCACTTCCCTTTATTATTCACTTGCCCAACTTTTCTCTGATAATTCTTAAAGATCTGGGAGGTAAACAAGCTTTAATTTGTTGACTAAGTTCAGACAGGATTTTTAATGCCTAGACATAAGTAAGTTGTTGGGCTGTTAAATTTCCTTTAACAGGATTCATATTTTTCGACCGGTTGCAAAGGATGTTTGCACGCTATCTTACAATTTCTACTGTAAATTGATAGAGCACTTATGTCAATCTGTATTTGAAGTTCATATCTGTATTGATTGAATATGAATTTAAACTGGCACGTTGCAAATCTTTCTATTCCTGTCACAAAGCTGTGACTCCTTTTGCTTTCATTCTCCTTTGTTTGCTTCTTTCTTAAAGTTGTTGGTGACTTTTTGTCAAACAGGATTTCTGAAACTGTTGGTGAACACAAGCTACAAGGTCAGGGGCCATGTGTGGTTCTGTTTCTCTATGTGTTTAGTCTATAAGATTTGTGACCCAGTTCAAGTACTGAGACAACTGGGCAGCACATGCCTTAAATGCACAACTCTGTTATTATCCAAAGCATTGCCCTAGGTCGTGACAAGGCTCCTCTGTCCCACAACTTTGCTCTTGACTAAGGTTAGTGCTAAAGATTGGTCAAGACAGTAACATCTGATAAGTTAAGGGCAAGTTTAGATGCGTGATCATCCCCACATTCAGAGGAAGAGGTGAAAGAAATAAATCTTTTGTCATTAGGGTCTCCCTCCCAAAACATTCAGGGTCCAGAGCTGTGTGGGAGTGTTCCTCCCGACTGATACTTTTTACCTACTTAATCACAATTGAAACACATCAAGCAAATAATTCCTACCATCTCAAGGAAGTTTTTATATTATCTATATACAATTTTTACATTATATATTTTGGAAAACCTTTTTTTCTTGATATATATATATATCTAAAAAAAACATGTATTTGCTGAGAAATCTTTTATATTTCCATCCACCTCTTGTTCCTATGGACAGCTAAACATATCCAAATTAAGTGTGGAGGGCAACACACCTCTCATAGCAACCCGCTTCATGACCAGCTTGACAAGCGGAGTGAAATCACCACAAATACCAGTGATGTACAGGTTAAGGGAAGCTATAGTCAGGTGTATAGATAGAAATTAAAGATAAAAGTAATTATCTTCTACAGAGCTGGGAAATTGAGTTCTACAAGTCATATATTATACATATTCTTTATATTAAAGATTGTATGTATCTGATTTCAAAAGTGTGAAGACACAAGCCGTCAGTGTCATCAGCCATCAACACATATTCTTACAAATTGATAAATATTATAGCCATCTCTGTGAAGGTTAATTATCATGCTATAAAAATAACACTATTTTGAGTGCTGCTCTCGAAAAACACAGTTAGCATCAGAGAATAAATGTTTATTGAACCCTGACAAATACTCTATTAATTCCTGTACTTGAAAAGAGAGAAGATGTTGCGGTGCCCTAATGTCAAAATATTCGCATCTTTCATAATTGCTTTAAAAATAATGTAAAATAAAACTTATTTCTGACACGTGTAAAAAAAAAGAAATGTAATAATATGACAGAGATTGCAAAACTGTTTTCAATACAATTACATTGCAGCCATGTTCTTGAAAGGTGAGGTTCAGTATTTTCTCTAATTGGTAGCTGGGTAACGTTTTAAACCAACTAAGATGTTCTTCCTAAAACCAACACTTACACTATGTTCCTTAAATCCAGTGTTGTGCCAGTTTTCCTATAGGGACTAGTTCTTTTGCTACTATTCCACACTGACCACAAGTAACACGAATCACCAACAATTGCTAAATTTAAGGATTCTTCTGGGATTCTTGGAATTTTTCTAAATTTCTGGTCCAATTTGTCATGCTGTCAGATTCAGTTAAGATACAGGTATGATAGATAAAGATAAATCAGATGATTCGGCTTGATTCACAAATATTGTCAGGAATTCAGTATGATTTAAGAATCTACTAAGAATACTGCCCAAATGAAGGATAAGAGTCCCCTGGTGGTGGGTTAGAACGCGGCTGACACCAGCTAGAGGGCTAGAATATGGTCACTACAACAGACTAATGCAGAGGGAAAGGGAGGAAGATGAGAATGCCTTTGTTTCATGGTTAAGACACTGCTTAATGAATCTCAGATTAAGTTAAGAATACGTAAGAATGCCTACAAATCGATTTAGAATCGGTTACAAAACCTGAACTATGAATTTCAAATTATCCTCCAAAGTTTTCAATGAATTCCAGATGGCTCAAGAATTGCAAGAACTGACTAAGAATGATATATGAATCAGTGATAAATACAGGATTTTATACAATTCAACTAAAAATGCTAAAATTTAGCAATTCTTGGCAGTTTGTGTTATTTGTCTGTGTGGAATAGTAGCATTAGTTCAGTTCACATAGCTTAAAAAAGCTGAATTCAGTAATGTTCACAATTCAGCCTATAAAAATTTTGAACTAAGTCCACAGTCTCAGTTTGAACAATATGTTTTTTATGAAATAAAGTCTTTAATATATAGATCATCATGTATACATCATCAGTTAGCATATTATTATTGTCATTGCCTTACATCTACAACCTGACTTCTTGTGCCCTCTTTGCTTACACAAACTGTATTTTTATGTGTCCAAACTCTCAAAAAAGCTGTTCTCAGTTACATATTTTCATGTTTGTCAGGAAGAAACAATAGGACCACAAGGTTGCCTTTCGCCTTTGATAAAATTCTGATTCTACACAAACATGTCGGCTGACAATTCTTTATTCACTTAATTTAAAGAAAAAAATCTGTGCTGTGATTATAGCTAGATCTACTCTATGAATCAGAGAGCAAAGCTAGGAGTGCTAAAATGCATCAAGCTGTGACTTAATTCATCTATTTGTCATCTATTTGTCATTGCTTTACTTCAAAACTCTGTGTGTTTAGTTTAACCTGATGGATCTTGATCTTTATACACTTTTTTTCTGTATGAGGCTGCAGATATTTATCTGTTTAGGTGATAGTATGTGATATGGTCTGTTTTGGATCATTTGTATCTTCTGTAAATCTGTGATATGATATTCATATAACAACCTTTACTTTTTTGCCAGATCATTAATGATGACGACACCCAGTTCATGACCAACTGTCCTCCTGCAGTGACAGAGAGCACACCCCGCAGAAGAACCAGAATACAGGTCTTTTGGACTGCACCGCCCAGTGGTACTGGCTGCATTATTCTCAAGTAAGTTTTACTCTTGTCTTTTTATGCTTGTACCTTTCAATTCAGACACAAGGCACTGAACCGCAGTAGTCCATTAAATATCAGTGTGTGCAAAATTGCGATATCAAAAGACTGCTTGGATGTACCATTTGATAAGATACTTAATTTTTTGTCTAAAATTCTGATGTATAAAAATATGCTTGTGTATTATGCTTGTCATTTCTTTCATTGATATTTTATCTAAATTTCCATTAATTACTTTGTAGACGTGTTTTTTTTAATGTTTTTATTTCTCATATGATTTCACAAATTTATGATTAGCTGATGAAGCACCTATTGTTGAATTGTTATTATGTTTTTTTTATACTATTTGGGTGGAGGCTTTATATAAGCCCTTTGGGCTTTTGCCTCTTCCTGCACTGTTATCAATATTTTTTTCTTAATATCTTTGTTCTCTATTTTAATTGTGCAAAATTAAAACTAAACCAAACTAAATGAAAAAAACATGTTAAATATCTACTTAAAATAACACAGTTTATGTTTTTGTTTCCCATTTGAATTTTAGCCTAATTTGCTCTTTCAAAAAGGAAACAAACTGGTGTTAAACTCAAAGCTTGAAAAACAAAGAAATTAAAAGTGTGTGTATGTTTTCCCTTAAAGTTGCAGATTTCAGGAGAGTACAATAATGAAAATGCACGACTCTTGTTTTTGGTTTTACTTTCACAGAAACAAAGCTCAACATCTTACCGAAGACAGTTTAATCTGTTGATTTTCTGGTCCTCTTGTACAAGAAATTGGGTTACCAGGCCCAACGACCCTTGCCCTTACAAGCAGCTCTTACTGCCTAAAGGCAAGCCAGTGAGACAGCCGACTCCATGTGTTTTTCTAGAAGCACAGCACACCTTAGCTTGTATTTAGGGACCATCTCCGCAACACAAAGAACAATGATGATTACTGGGTGCAATTTGTGTTTTAAAGCAGGTGTGACTTTAAGCATCAGAGTAATTTTTTAAGAATTATGTCTGCATTGTGTGACCTAAGTTTTATCTTTTTTTAAAACATGGGTGCACAGGGTCTGGGGTGAACACTTTAACAGTTCACAAAATGTTATTTTAGAATAGAATTTTGTTCGAGGATTTAAAGAACTGTTCACTGCTGTGTAATTTTAGAAAAAAACAATGTGAGACTGTCATTTTCTCAGCATTGGTGCTGGCATTATGGGAATATTAATCATAGGAATGACATTATGCAGCTATTTAAAAGTTTAGCCTGGCAATTCATTTGGTCAGACTAATGGCAAATGTCTATGTTGGCATATTGCCTGTCAGCTATTAACAAGTGACATTTGTTTTAATGGGAGCTGGATGGGTTACAGTGGGATTCACTTTGCGGAAAGGTTTTTGAGGTCAGGTTCAAGAATAGGCTCTTTCACCAGTTTTCACTTTGGATTGCCCCAATATATTTAACATTTCATCCAGGGTCGTTGTTCAGGAAACAATGGACAGGTGCCATAATTCTCTGGCGATTTTGAGAAGCTATTTTATGCTATAGTTGCAAACAAGACTTTCATCTATCCAATCACTTAAATATAAGTATTTTATTTTTTTCCTTTATTTCCCTTATTTAATTTGTAACTCTTCTTTTCTTGGTTTTGATAAAAAAAAACTAAAAACCTTATTTAACTTAAACTAGTTTAAATATGAAGACATTTTTATGGTAAAAGTTATTTTTTGTTGCTACACAAAAGCAGAGTGGGTTGAGTTATGAAATGATTTATGGTCAAATTTGATTGAACACAGCAGATTTCATGACGTCAGTGTTCAGCCTCTGGACTGTTACGATAAACACATATTTTCCACATGTTTTTCTTAAAAGCAGCAGCAGGCTGTTTTATTATTGAGTAAAAAATGGTTCGTTAGAAAAGCAGAACAGAGCCAAACGTAACAGCCTGGAGAGACTGATTTTCATGCACATCAACTACAATTTGTGCTTGTATAAATGTAATATTCTCTGATGGCAAAAAGCACTCAGTATTAATACATGATGAGATGTTATTCAAGCAATGTGCCAACAAAAACAAAATAAATGTACACTACATAGAGTGATGGCAGTACATGCCTTCAAGCCACTGTTTGACAAATAAGAAATATAAATGATAAACAGGTAAAACTTGGAAAGAAAAATGTTTCTCGTTCTGACAGCCTTTTTCTCCTGTTCTTCTTCTTGTTTCTTTCTATCTCCTCATCTGAGTACCCAAAGGGAATAAACTATCTGACATGCATCTCTTCCTCCACTGAGCGAGACGCTTTAACTTGCCCTTACCTCCACAGCACAAGCACAGCTGTTGCTTTTAATTTATCTGCTGCAGTTGTATGACAGATGGCATGTAGCCATCCCAGTAATTGCTGGTTCAATAAATCTGGCCCTGTGTAGTGGAACATCTGCTATTCAAATTCACCTCATATTACTGTCACATTTGTCTCTGATCGAGATTTAAGATTAGCTCATCTAAACTCTATGTATTATCAGTTTTAATTTTATATTTTTTACTTTATTTATCTTATGCCATTTTTTCTGTGTGCTATCTATAGTCTGAACTGAAATATAGTTTCAACTGAAGTAAATGCAAATTACAAATTTAAATGTATGATTTCTAAAGGAAGAAAATCTTTAGAATCAAGAACTCACTTAAATAGAACCTGTCAAACAACATGAAGTAGTTTTTGGTGCTAAAATTCCTCTACATGATCTAATAAAAAGACTCATTGCCAGTTATCGCATTCACTCTGTGGCAAATATCGCCTCTAAAGTTGGCACAATTATTAGGTTCAGGGCTGGTTTTGTTTGGATACCTTCTTTCACTTAATAAATGAAAGCAGAATTTAAAAACTGCATTTTTTAATTTTGTTTTACATGTCTGATAAAACCAGAATAAAGGCAAAAACCTCTTTTTAACAGCATCGTTCACGTGAAGGAGGACATTACTGACCACAGATCTGTTGAAAACTCAATTTTACTTCACAAGACTCTGCATCTGGTTTCTTTATGCAAGCTAACGTCAACAAAAGAAAACTCCCACTTCTTTTAATAATCCATAAGCCAAACATCTCCTCCTCGTCTTTGTGCCCTGCAATATGTTAACTCAACATTTAATCTCTGTTGTTATGTGTTGGTACTTGAGGATGTCAAACACTTATCTCTCCGTTCACTGGAATCGGTTCCAGATTCATCTTCCTTAGGTTGGGAGTCTTCCAATACGTCTTCCTCCCCTGTTGGACCTCTATTAGTTTTCCTTTTTCTCCATCCTGGGTTTAATATCTAATAATTTAAAACATCTGCTACCTCAAACCGCCAGTGGAAGCTGTAGTGTCTTTAAGATAGGACGATTTTTATTAAGATCAACTATACCAAGATTTTAACAAATACAGTGAAGGAAAAGTCATAACTGCTGTAAAGGTCACAGTATGTGGGTTTGCCAGGAATTACACAAGATGGTTTGTTCTCTCACTTCTGAGGTTTGCAGCTGGCTGCTGGGTTGTTTATTCTAACATAAAGACGGGAAACAGGGAAGATCAGCCAGCCCTACTGTGCTACAAAGCTTAATAGCGTCATATTTATAGCTGATATACTGTACAGTGAGGAAAAACAGTGGAACACCAGTAAAAGTACAGAGAAAGGGAGTCAAATGTAAAGTGTTTTAGAAGTACTGGTTATCATAGTGTTAGTGCTAATGGATTTGTTTGACTCAATGGAAAACTGTACAAGTATTATACAAGAATTTGTTATATTGGTGAACTTGTATTTTACACTTTTGTTTGAGCATTTGGTCCAAGCAGGCATAGCATTCTGTTAGATCTATAGATCAGTAATTATTCTTATGAATTGCACAAAAGATACCAATTATTTCTTTATATTTTATTTCCAAAGCACTCAACATTTGTGTTCTTTAAAACGTTTGTTCATATTTAGATCCTATTCAAGTTAATAGTCTATTACTAATCCTGAAGGGAAATAAGATGTGTAGTACTTCTCATTATTTGAATTTCTTCAAAGAATTTTTACAGACAGTTATTAGTTGTGAAACGATCTTCTGTATAGCAGTCTGTGCTGCTGAGGTTCTGTGTCTCTGACAGAAACTTGACTATCTCCAGTGTTACTTTGTGAAGATGCTCAGGGTTGTCCACATTGTTTTCATTTTATGAAACATCCTTCTCTACAAAATATGGTCTAGAGGCTTCAAAGCAATCCCTGGATTAGATCAGAACTTCTTCATCAGCTTGTTCTGTTTTTGTAAGGCACTTTGATCCAGCTAATTGTATTTCCAACAAAATGCTTCTAGAACATATGCTGGGAACGAAGTTTTCTTAAGCCCTATTGTTCTTTTCTGAAAGTTTTCTTTGAACTTTGTCCACTTTTTTACTCATTTATGGTCCAGTGCCTAACCCTTTCCAGATGAGTACTTTTTGTGTGTTAAGCCACTTAATAAAAAATATTATTAAATGCAGAGGATGTTTGCCCACATGTAACACACTACTTAGCAAATAATCCAGTTTAAATTAGATTTAATTTAACAAACTACAACATTTATGATGGCAAAGTGGTTTGAATCTGTCAAATGGGCGAAATAAGCCTGACTTGGCTATAAAAGGACAAAGACTAACAGTTCTAGGTCATAACATGTAAATTAGATGTACAAGGTTTTGAAGGACAGTTGACAGATAAAAAGTAGTCTTTAGCAGCATGGTGAACAAACTGGTTGCTCAAAATTTGGTCTGTACTAGATGAATAGACCGAAGCACCATGACTCTCTCAAATTTAGCTTTTTTTCCCCTTGTTTCTTCAAGACATGTCTTTCACATACCGTTTATCTAGTAGAGGTAGAGTTTTATGCTAGACACTTCTTCACTTATCTATGACATATTAATGTCCCTCTCTTTTTAATCACAGTCTGCACAATCAGGGGACTGATGATAAAAAAAACTAGCCACAGTCCAAAAGAAAAGCTTGGAAAGCTTGATGAACTGCTGATCAAGAAAACTTTCAAGATTTTACCAGAAAATCTTGAGCTTGAGCTAAAATAATATATATATATTTTTAACTTAGTTGCTTACTCATTGCTGTAGATAACTGAGCTAGAATACAAAACACTTCTTTTGTAACAGACTTGATACTCGGGTTATTTTCTGGACATTCATATTTTATTCATTTTTGCATTTCACAGACTATGCTGTATTGTTATGTTCTGTGATTTGCCAGGCATGTTAGTGTTGCTCCTTCTGAGATGTTTTTTCATCTAATTTACACATTGTGAGCTGAACCCTAGAGAGAAGTCACCTGTTAAACACATTGCTATCACTTTCTTGGCAAGCAAACCATGTCAGCAGCTTTTAAATAGTACATTCTATCATGCGCTATCTTTGTTCGTCTGATGTGTTTCTGGCACTTAAACTAACAGGAACTTGAAGATGCAGTATGCATCTTGTCTTCTTGAGGCTGTTGGTGCACTGTCAGGGCTGCCCTTCTTCTCCTCTGCTGGTCAAATTCTTGTCATTCATCTTATTGAGCTGTATGAAAAGGATATGTAGCCCAATCCTCAGGGAAGCAGCAGCTGTAAAACGTCCACAAGGTGCTGATTACTTTTTCTTTCTGAAACATATTTATCGCTTTGAGTTATTTTTCTCTCATTATTTTTCTCTTGCTGCAAATAAAGATATTTGATTTTTTACAGTCTTTAAAATTATTCCAAAAAGGAATAAGGTCCAAATACTGGTAATACATATATAAAATATATGATCATGCATAGACTCATTTATATATAAAACAAGATAATGTATAGGTATAAATAAGGTGCATCATTGAATTGTGTCAATCAAAATATGGGAAAAGAAGAGAAGCTTTGCCCCAGTGTGTTCAGTAGTTTGATATACAGCTGTTTAATTTTTTAATCCAACAGGAATTGAGGAAAAATAAAACTAAGTTAAAAATTCAAGAAAGAAGAAACAGTTTCGACATAAGTTATAATCCAACATTTTTAATACATATTGCAATTGATTAAATATACTCAAAATACAAAATAGCTACACAATAAATAAAAAGTTATCATTATTAAAGAATACAGCATGCAGTAAAAATATAGCGTGAAGTGGAATAAATGCAGACCAGTAATAAATTTGGGCTACAAGATGGACCTTCAGTGCCCCAGATAACAACCCCTGATATAGATTGTAACATTTGAAATCCTAAAGCACATAGAATTTGGAGTAGAAAGAGAATAAGAGTGTGAAACATGGAATAATTGTCTGGTCATAATGTCATCATAATTTTCAATATTAATGTCGTCTTATGTGTATTTATTAAGATGCGTTTTGAAATCATTTGTAGAAATCAGTGGGTAAACAAAACCCATTGCATACACGGTTTAGCTTAAATTGTTTTCAGTTTTATGATATTTTTCTCTTGGCAAAGAAAGCTGAAGATTACATTCCATAAACTTTTAAATGTATGCTTTGAAATCCAATCACAAATGGTAAAATAAAGTCAAATTTATGTTTAAGCACAAACTAGTTATCAATAGTTACTTTAAAATCATGCATTTCTTTTGTTCAAACAGTAGAGGAAAAGCAGTACAGTTCATGAACATTGCACTGTCGGCAAAATACCAATCCCAAATGCACCGAGTGACAGTGTCCTGGCAGGTTTGCTGGTTTACTGGTCTAGAACCTACAGGTGTGTATTAACACAACGGCAAAGAGGAAAGACATCAACAGTGACCTTAGAGAAGAAATTACAACTTCCCATCAATCTGGGAAAGATTAAAAGGCAATTTCCAAACTTTTTTAAGTCCGTCATTCTATCGAGAGAAACCTGGTAAAAGTGAAAACCATTTAAGACTCCAATGTTAGACCTTACAATGCTCAAAGAAGCTGCATGAGCTCTATCAGTTAGGGAATGACTTAATATGTATGGCATGTTTGGATGGGTTGCAAGGAGAAAGTACCTTCTCTCTCGAAAGAATGTGGCAGCATGACTTAGGTTTGGCAAGAGGCTTTTAAATAAATACAAGACCCTTAGAATAATGTCTTTTAGATAGATAAGGACCAGGTTAAGATGTTTGGCCACAATGCACTGCACTACATTTGGAGAAAACTAAACAGCACAAATATCTCACACCAAAAACTCTAAAACCCTCCCCAGGTTTTTCAGATCAGGGGAAAATGTGGAATGTTAAAAATAAAGGGGAATTAATGGACTAGGTCATCACTGCACAGATGAGGGCCTTTAGTCAAGAGCGGGCAACATTTCAACATGGTTAGCCACAGTTTAACATCCCCAGTCAACAGGACCATCCAGATTATTCTTTTTCTTGTCGGGGAACAAAATTGTCTTCTGCCTTTCAATGTCCCATGTTTGGTAGTACTTTAAATAGACCAAACGGGCAGTTTGTGGTGTGGTAGGAGATGTGCATTTCTATGCTTTCCCTCATAGAAATGATTCCTCTGGACCATCAACCCCACCTGTCTTGTATTCTAAAATAAAGGTATTGCGAACTAACATGCAACATAATGGCCTTGTTTGAGCTTACTGCAGGCTAAAGAAGACTTCGTAGGAGCCAAGCTCAGTTTGCTGGTGTCAGCTCAGGAAGGTCCCAAGATAAAGCAAACTGATTAACAGCTGCCTGTTAGTTCACTGTCCCTTTACCTCTCCTCATCTTCCATCTTGATAAACTAATCATCATCTGTAGAAAGCTTAATGAGGACAGTTGAGGTCACAAATCAGAATACCTGGAGAAGCTTGTGTCTTTTACGTATGATACATTCTGTTCTTCTTCAAACGTACCAGCTATATGGTCTTTCAAATGTCAATGTCAGGCACATATTCCAGTACAAATGTTGCAGTCTTTGGGGAACCACCCCACAACACATGCAGGATGGCTGGGCTGACACCTGTATGCGGTGTAGGACCATAATAAAGGAAAGAATGACCCATCATTCTTACCTCCAACTTTATACAAGCACTGTGGATGGGATAACATGATCGGTTTGGCCCTCTGATAGAGATATTTATTAAATAGTCAAGCTCAGAGGAATGACAGAATCTGTTCAATTTCTTGCAAGCAAGGGTAGGCCACACTCTGCAGTACAGAAACTACAAAGAGCAGACGCCTTGTCTCCTTTATTTTATAGCACAAACAGTTTGAGTGTGTGTGTGTGTTACAAAGGTGGGAGTGTAAAAAGGAACAGTTGGTTTCCCAAAGATACAGTTGTTTCGGGAGTATGCATTCCTTAAAAGGAGATAACAGAACTCAGCCTCGCCACAGTCTGCATGCTGAGTTCACATAAAGGACAGACATACATAGTTTACATGAGTGATAAGAACAAAAATAAGTGTTTCACCCAACAGTCCACCCTTCTTATCACGAATATAGTATGATTAAACATATTAAACATATTAAATAAGCACTCTGTGTGAGCGAAAACCCGTGACGGTAAGCATGATTATGTTTGCGGGAAAATACTCACACGTCCCCCGCCCTAGGGCGACCACCAGAAATGGCAGAGTGAACAAACATCAAATGTGTAAGGAATGAAAAAGATGGAATAATACAAAAACAAAATGAGAATAATAAGGATAAGATAAAATAGAAATAAAAAATGAGCCTTGTTTATATCAACACCTGTACTTTTCCGCATTTCATTTGAACAGCAACTTCTTTCTGATTTCTGCTACAAGATCATTTGTATGAAGTACAGATATGAGTACACTCAGGCAATCAACATGTTAGTATCAGTTATGTATTTACATCATTGCGTGGTAAGAGTCAAACACGTCCTTTTTGAGGTTCAGTAAAATAATCTTCTCTACATCATCATATACATCTTCAACTGGGTCTTGTAGAGTTTCAATTTGACTCAGAACTACATATGCAGTAGTAATGGATTGATTTACTATTTTATTTATCATGCATTTGCAACAAGGAATAACACAAAGTGATAAAAAACATAAGTGATCAGAAAGGCTATAATAGCCACACAAAAAACATCTTAATCCAATTCTCCATCCCCCCCTGGAATATCCAATCAAACCAGGAAGAGTATGGTGTACAGCATAATCATCTGTCATTACCTTTGAAGATTTTTTTAAAGTTTGTTGTAATGCTTCTGTCATATTTGAGAAATGTAAGTTATCGGGATATATGTACAGCAGGTGTTGTTAACAGAAAACACAAACTCCTCCTGATGAAGCTGTCAAGATGTCTAAAGCCATGCGATTTTGGACTACCATAGCTCTCACTAGCACTCATCTCTGTGTTTGGCCATCTTCTATTATTAGAGAATTATTTCTAAACGATCCGAATCGGTAATTTTAGGGTTTCTATGTGCAACATATTTTCCTACTCCAACCATAGGGAGGAAGGCGTGTCCAATCTTTTCACCTGTTGTCCAGATTTAAAACTCATCAGGCTACATTAGTCCCACTATGGGATCGTGTGGTTGTTATATCCAAGGATCTTTTCCAAGTCTATTAGAGAAGTGGAGTTGTTAGTGCTTTATAATGATTACTGTATGGTCAGATGTGAAAACGGAGCACAAGTACCATACCAGTGAGGGGCAGCACAAAATAAGCATTATTTCCACACAACCATGCTATACCTTCAACCCAGTAGGTGCCATTATGAACATATTTCCCTTGCAGCACATGTATTAGAGCACTGAGTGGTGTTACCAAGATATACAGAGGTATTGTTTGTTTTACTTCTACTTAAAAACAGTCATAATGTTTATGTTTTTCATTTAATGTGCTTCAACAAGGTGGTTATTTTCCCTTGATGTTCAAAACGCTGCCATTGTTAGCATCATAAGTGCAGTTACGTGGGTCACATGCATATTTTAATGTGTAGTTATACCAGGTGTAAGTGCTATTGTCTTTACTAGTCATCTGGATACCCTTTCCTTGTGTTAGGTTCTGGCCAGGGATGATAAAGAGTGTGCGGTCTACATAACCCCATACTCCAATGGAGAGAGCGCAGGCTGCTTCTGTGAAATTCATTGCTGTAACAAACACTGTAGGAACTTGCGAGTGAACTGGCATTATAGAGCACACATAACAATCAGTTTTATTCTGTGCTCTAGCTGTGTCGTACACGTAACGATACCAGAAATTTTGCAGGAACGGATGTGCTTCATGCTCCTCTGTCAAAGGCCTGAGATGTGTCCTGTCTGATGTCCATCTTTTCTTCTGCACTTCTTCCTCCTGCGGATCCTGTAGCAGAAGAAGGAAAATTATTGCTGCCAGCATTAGGCTCAGGCTTATCAGTCCTGTCCACAGGTTACAGAGAGCCATATTATAAGTAGGTGCAGATCAGCTGTTTTCTTCACCGGTTTGAGACGCTGGGCCCTATGGGTCACCAGCCCCTTTTGTAGCTGGGCTTCCTCTGCCTACCCTGTCGGGTGGTGTTTGGCTCCTGTAATGGTAATACTGGCTTACAGTGACTTTTATGGATCCAGGAAGGTCTTTCTGCTATTTTCAGAGCTGTGGGCGTCGTCAGGAGCACCTGGAACGGTCCTTCCAGCAAGGAGTACAATCTTTTCTGTGGAGTGTCTTAATCAGGACCAGGTCCCATGCCTCAGTTGTTCTGTGGAATAGGAGCAGAATTTACTGGCAGACTACTGGACAACTGTGTCTCTTTTTCCTGTAACATTTTATTCATCCATTCGACTAATGATGTTTCCTGTTGTGCTTTCTCTATTGCATTCATTTCTGATGGCAGTGGAAAAGGTCTTCCATGTACTATTTCAAATGGAGTAAGACAGTTTGATTTGGAGTTATTCTCATCAAACTTAACCAGTGAAAGACATTCCGGCCAAGGTCTACCTCGTCTCATCCCATTGTTTTTCTTAGCCTGTTCTTTATTGCACCATTTGTTCGTTCAAACGAGACCTGCACTTTTTGGGTGGTAAGAGCAGTGATTTTTTTGCTGGAATCCTAAGACTTTAGAACATAATTCTATAAAACACTATTTACAAAGCGAGTCCCATTATCTGACCTGATGATTTGAGGAACTCATAAGTTTAGGAAAAAATGTGCCACTAGGTTTTTGCTACTGTGAGTGCACCAACAGTGTTTTGCTGGGTATATTTCAACCATTTGAAAATGCATCTATGATCACTAGACAGTATTTCTTTCCCTGTGACCATGACAGTTCTATGAAATCCATATGTATGGTATGGAATGGATGTGCTGCTGCTGCGAATTGCCCTCTCTTGGGTCGCATATTCCCTTGGGGGTTATGTTTACAACAGATTATGCAGGATCTGCAAATGTTTTTTGCATAATCAGAAAAATGTATTGTATAAAAATGATGATTTATCAGATGTTCCATTCCTCCCCGTGACACATGGGTTTTTCCATGTGACACTGTTGCGGCTTTTTTATATAAATTTTGGTAGGATTGGTTTGTTTTCTAATTGGTAGATTTCATCTTTCTTCTTTGCTCCTCTCTTTAACCATGCATTTATTTTCTGTGCTTGGTGCTGATTGTTGTGCATCTTTCAGCACTTCTGCGTCTATAAGTAGGATGTCGGACATCTTGAGTGTTAAAGGCAGTTTCGCAGCTGCTTTGGCGGAAAATGTCAGCAAAGTTGTTCCCCTTTGTTTCCTCACTGTCATCTGATTGATGAGCTTTGCATTTACAGAGTTCTGTTTTCTGGCAGTGTATTGCTGATAATAATCTTTTCAACAATTTAAATGTGTTAGCTCTGTTCCTGATGATGTTTTAAAACCTCTATTTTGCCAAATTTAGCATGGTGGTGTACTGATCCAAACACATACTGGCTGTCCTGTGAAAATGGTAAGTATTTCCCTTCATGCAATTTCACAGGCTCTTACTACAGCATACAGTTCTGCTGTTTGTGCCGAGCATGTGTTTGGTAGTGATTTTGCTTCTATAATCCTTTTATTAGTTGTCACCGCATAACCAGTTCTATTTTTCCCATACTTTTTCTTGTCTTGGTTTGTAATCCTTCTTCTACTTTGTTTTACAGGAGTGTGGTTGTCCGTCCTCAGCTGGTGGTATAACGTGCTAGGGTCAATGGACGCATCTTTCGCAGTGTGATATTAGGCTGAGACAGCAACAGGATGTTAGAGCAATATGCCTTGCATGTGTTAAGGAGGAGTGAGGTTTGCAGTAACACAAGTGACAAACTGAATGTGGAAATTCAGTGTTAGTGGTGACACAACACGATTCAGATGTCGTTTTACAGCTTCAGCCACTGCTGTGCATGCCTGAAGGCAGACCGGAAATCCAGTAGCAACAGGGTCCAGTCTTCTTTGAATAAACATGCTAGTGGTCTGTCTTTGAAAAACCGAATGGCTGAGTTAATACTGCTTTCATATAAACCCTGACAAGGTATCCACACAGAGTGTGAATGTTGCTGTAGTCTGGCAGTGCTAGTGTGACTGTTGTTTGAAGCAAGTTTTTTAGATTTATAAATGCTTTTTTCCACCTACACACTCCACATAACTGTGTGTTTAGTGTCATGCTTTTCATAAATCATAGATTGCAGAGTTGAACAATTGCTGCATAGTCTGGGAGCCATTCTCTGCAAAGTTACACAGTCCCAAAAAGGACATCATTTGTGCTTAGTTTGTGCGTAGGGGCCTCTTGTATTGCTTTCTTTTCTGCTGTTTAATAAGGAGCGCCATGCTGTGATAAAGTGTGCCCTAAGTACACTACCTCCTCCTTTTACAGCAACTGTAGTTTATTTTTGGATGCCTTGTGCCCCATGTGATGGAGATGTTTATAACTGTTATTGTTGCCTCTTCACAATACTGCCTGTGTGTCTGAGGCAATGAGAATGTCATCTACATACAAAACAGGACTTGACTGTGTCCAGGTTCTTACCAGGTGCTCATTGAATATCTTAATGCTTGCGTGTACACATGTGGGCTCTCACTGAAACCCTGTGGGAGTCGAGTGTACGTGTATTTTTTACCTTCAAAACTGTAACCCAAATAAATTTTGTGATTCTTCATGCAATGGCACTGTAAAGATGCATTATGAGGTCCACTACTGAGAAGTTTTTTTTTTATCGGGGGTTAGAGAATGTAACAACGTATGTGGATTTGGGACATCAGGAGCAGCATTGCTCTACTATGCCATTAATGGGTCTAAGATCCTGCGACCATTCTCCATATTTCCTGTACTGGCCTTTTGTACTGGAAAAATAGGTGTGTTACATGTGGCATCAGGGCCTTCTTCATATTCCTGATTTTACATATCTTGTATGAGCAGCGTTTGAGGCTTCTTCAGCTTCTAGTTTTAGGGGTACTGGCGAACTAATGGTGTCTCTCTGATATTAGTCTTTAATGATATGGTGGGAAACCCTTTATAGTAGCCTACATCAGTCGATGGACTGTGACCAGAGGTCAGATGGGACAGCAGCTAGGGCAGGATGCATGTTAACTCCTGGCCCTCAGCTAAGCCCTGTAGGTGTCACTCTATTTCATATAAATGTGTTTTTGGATCTACTTTGACTGTCCACCCTAAGGTGAGCTTCAGTACCCGTTCTGTGATCTATTTGCCAGTCAGAAGCTCAGTGGTTCATATTTCTCTCTTTGAGAACGCTGCGACAAAGTCTCCTGATTCTTTCCAGTGACTTCCTGAGGGCCTTGTTAATGATAGATGCGGGTGTATGCCTCGGAACATTTTGAGTTGTTTTTCTGACAGTATGACTGAGGCAGATGACCTTCCTCTCTTAGGATCTACATAGAGATGTTGTACCCCGTTAGTACCTTGAAGTTTTTTCTCTATGAAATTACAGTGTCATACTTATGATCAGGACCTGCAGAGTGTTTATATCTCATGGTACATGAAGCTCAGGATCTGACATGTACTGTGCTTCCTGAAAAGTTTGTTTCCTTCTTGTTTTTCTTAATAGTTCTGTGGTTGGTGTGGGGCCTAAATCTAGTGACCAGTAGTAGTGTGGCTGTGATGGCCCGTGGACAACGAGGGTTCCCTCTTTCTACTACTGCTGGGATTTCATGCCCGTTTCCATGGACACCGTGACATGTGACATGTGAATCCTGTCTCAGGCTCCTTTACTGTGACTGGCCCAAAACTGAGATAATGTATCTCTGATGTGCCGGCTGCTGATCTGACATGTATGCGGTGTCAGAATATTTTACTTTAGGGGAGGCTCAGTTAATACAGTTCTACAAGCTCCAGTATCAACAAACAGCTATATATTTTGTTGTTAAATCATTATGTTTTTGTAGGGCAGGTCTTGTGTTTTGTGGAAAGCTATTAGTTCCAATGCTGCTTGTATGTCCACTTCCTCAATTTTGGCTCGTCAGCCTCATGAGTTGAGGAAGGAAGTGGGGGCTGTGGCTTTAGTTGTCACTTTTGTGTCGAGTGGGGTTATACACCTGTTTCTCTCTACAGTCTCTTTTGAGATGTCCAGGCCTTGCCACAGTGTTCCAGCAGGTGTCATCACCTTGATTGTAACCCTGCAGGTTAGTTCTGCATTCCCTTGCCATAATGCCCCATTTTACCACACCTCGAACAGACATTGTTTCGATTGTGGCTTTCGGTGTGGGCTCCTCTTCTTCCCCCACGGCCTCTAAATCCTCCTCGTCCTCTGTTCTGTTTGTATCTGAAATGTGCACTGCCTATTAAGCCATCCTGCACCACAAATGTATCAGTCTTCTTATTTTGCTGAGTTCTGTGGCATGTTGTGTAGTACTCGAGTGCTTGGGTGACAGTTCCTGTATTTGATGCACCCAATGTTTTATCTATGTATTTTCTTTTAGTTCTGAGTTTATCCTTGAATAAATGCCTCTCTTTAACTTGCTGTGATATGCACTATTGGCGTCATATAGGTTGCTATAGCTGAATTTGCTCTGGAAAACTGCTCTCATTCTGTCTAAGAAATCTTGTGGATCTTCTCACATCTTTTTGTCGACACTGGGAGAATTTTTCCATAATCAGCAGCTTGCCTGTTTGATTCTCTGATTCTTTGCATACAGTGGGTTTAAGGCATCATGCAGCTCATGTGTGACCCGGAGGAAGTGTGTCTCCGTTCCCGTCATTTCTAGTGAAATCACCACCACACTCTGCACCATTTATTGCCAAATATTGAGCCAAACATGTAAACCGATTTCTCTTCGTTTAAATGAAGCTGTCTTTTAACTCGTTTAATGCTGCCAGAAAATTCATCTGTTCCGTGTTGTATAGGTGGGATGCCCTCTAACGCGGCAGATCTGTCCTCCTGAGTCCGGGCTTGTACACAAGGATTGTTCGTGCCACTGGGATGTTGAGCCATCTCCTGGAAGCCTCGGATTAGCACTCTACTAGAGGAAATGTGTCCTCTCCTAAATTTTTACCAGAAGGATGAAACTTATGTTCATAGGCTTTTAATTCCTGAATGGGGTAAAGGGATTCTTCGTTTAGATTCAACTGTGTTTTTTCTATTCTTACTTCTTGTTTGGACTCCGTCCCAACTGTGAGAAAGGGGGACCAGAGGGAAGGCCCTGCGGAATATTTCCTCCCCCTGTTGTAAATGGGTTTTATTAGTAATTGGCCCCTGTGTGTATCTTACAGGGGTGTGAAAATTCACTCTCCCGCCGCCCCTCCCGCTTGTGGTGCAAGTGGGGGGCAGGAGGCTATAAATTAGGTGCGGCTGTGGCTGAGACTGTCTTGGGCAGCGACTGTTTCCTAATCGGGCTATTAACGCTGCGGCAGCTTCTGTCTGCGTTTCTTCCCTTTATCTTGTTCTGCATGTCTCCTAATCTACTTTGGTCCAAGCATTTGTCTGAAAGTTAACTCTATCTTTCTAAGTTCTTTTTACGCAGTTGAGTTGCAGGATTCTAATTTAAATTTGCTGTATTTTCTTTTTTTTTTTTTTTGTTTTAGAATATCTTTGTGTCTAACCTGCCTGAGAACCCATGCTTCTCATTCCATCTGTGCAAATTTTTCTGCTCCTTTTAAATAATTTTCCATAAACTTCACATCACCCTCTGCGGTCTTACATTTACTCTTCTCCATTCTCCACCTTTTATTATTTTTACTTTAAACAGACACTATGAAATATTTCCCAGACAGAAATCACTGGCATGGAGTCCAAGGAGAAGGGACATTAACACACCCTTTCTACTGCAACTAGTTTGCAGCGGTGTTAATTTCTGGATTGAACCCAACCTTTTTATCCAAAAATCACCAGTACGTCTTTCTGATCAGGGCAAAGAAAACACAGGACTAGCAGAATTTTCTATGAGTCTTTTAAAAGCTTAGTCCTCTAATCCACACACAACACTTACACAGACAGTAGATTGCGGCAAGACTGTCCTATTATTATTTATCTATTTAGACACGGTGATTTCAGCCAACTCTAACCCTCTTTATTCCCTTATAGTGGTACCACCCAGTCGTCTATAGGATCTCCTTCAGCGAAAATCTACCAAATTTAACAGTCCCCCTTTTCCAGGCGGAACAAAACCCTATCCAATTACTGACCCCTTTGTGGCGGGTCACTACCTGCGACTGCTTTAAGTACTTATTACAACACAACTTCTCACCTCTGGGCTGACTTCAGTGACTCTTTGGACCCCAAGAGTCACCAGGCGTCAAGTGAAGCAATAATCTACCGGCCTGATGCGAATTGCCAGAAGACTTGCCAAAATGTTTGGAAAATCAAGACTGCAATTTGTGCAATCACTGGACTGAAGAAATGGCACTTTATCCCTTATCCAGTGACAATGTAACCTTTAAAAGAAAGATCAATACAGAAAACAATGTATTTATTATTTATTTATTTCAGTTTATTTATATAGCGCCAATTCACAACACGTCGTCTCAAGGCTCTTCGCAAAAGTCGGGTACATAAATTCCAATTAATCCTAATCATTGAACAGTGCAGTCAGATTCAGTTATTTATTCAAATTGGATAAAAAGTTTTTCTGTCTAAGGAAACCCAGCAGATTGCATCCAGTCAGTGACTTGCAGCATTCACTCCTCCTGGATGAGCATGTAGAGACAGTGGACAGTCACTGCCGTTGACTTTGCAGCAATCCCTCATACTGAACATGCATGTAACGACAGTGGAGAGGAAAAACTGCCTTTTAACAGGAAGAAACCTCCAGCAGAACCAGGCTCAGTGTGAGCGGCCATCTGCCACGACCGACTGGGGTTTTGAGAGACCCCATTCATTCGGGACGCACCTAATCCTGTTCAAGGTTTTAAGGGGCTGGTGCCTATCTAGAATTATAGGGTAAAAGCCGAAGTCCACCACGGACAGTTCAACGATATATCACAGGGCAACACAGAAAGATATAGGACAAATAATTTGTACATTACTTTCTCACTAAAACTGGCTGAGGTATGAACCCAAAACCTTCCTCTTGTGAGACAGGAGGTGTTTGCTTGAACAGAAGCATTTGATATTTTCTGACTGAATATAACAGTTTGAGCAATATTTTCATAATTCATGTCTTTAGTTACTGAAGCAAATAAGTGTTTTTTTTTTATTTTTTATAAATTACAATAAAAGCGGACATTAAGGACCCTAGACCAGTCTACCTTAAGGGATTTTTAAGAGTTGAATAGTTTCTCCTCCTGTTCCTCAGTGTCCTCACTAAAGTCAGGTTTCAATTTCAGTCTTGGCTCGTTGTTCAAATACCTTTTGTACATCATTGCAGCTCTGTCTGGAGCTTCAACTCTCCTACAGGCTAAAAACATTAAAATCACAAACACAACTATAACAGATTGTTATTGCAATCGTGTGAACAAAACAACACATGAAACTTTGACTCTATAATCTATTAAATATCATCCTTTACAAAGTGATGTTTTTGTAAGGCAGAGTATGTGTTAATCATTTACATATAAACTAATTCAGAGTAGGTAGTTTTCAGATTTTTTTTATTCTAACTGTATTATTAATCGTCAGTTTGGACTAGCATTGCAGTGTCTTGTTAACTTACCTTTCTCCACATGAACTTGCATGAAGAGGCATTATCTCAGAAGCAAACTTGTCTCCACAGATTGAACATAAATTCTGGGCAATAAGACAAATAATATTGAAAGTTGAAACACAATTTTTTTGTTTTAAGGCCCATCTGATTTATTGGCAAGTCCAGAAGAATTCAATTAAATTCAATTCAAAAATACTTTATTAATCCCAAAGGGAAATTAAATGTTGTTGTAGCTCATTATGTAGGTTTCTTCAAAGAGCCGTTATAGATGCTGATGGCTGTGGGCAGGAAGGTTCTCCTGTAGCGCTCTGTCTTACAGCGATCTGAAGAAGCCTCTGACTGAAGACACTCTGTTGTTGTAGGACAGTCTCATGAAGAGGATGCTCAGGGTTCTCCATAATGTTCTTCATTTTATTAAGAATCTGTCTTGCACAATGATCTCCAGAGTTTCCAGGGGAATCCCCAGAACAGAGCCAGCCTTCTTTATCAGCTTGTTTAGCTTTTTTAAGTCCCTGGCTCTAAAGCTGCTACCCCAGGAGATGATGGCAGAAGAGATCACACTCTCCACAACAGACTTTTGGAGATATGCAGCATCTTGCTGCAAACATCAAAGGACCTAAGCTTCCTCAAGAAGTACAGTCTGCTCTGTCCCTTCTTGTAGATGGCTTCACAGTTGCATCTCCACTCCAGTCTGTTGTCCAGGTGAACACCGAGGTATTTATACTCCTCCACCATCTCCACCTCTTCTCCCATGATGGAAATAGTTTTTGACATTCCTATTTCTCTTAAAATCTACAGTCATCTCCTTTGTTTTAGTCACGTTCAAGGTGAAAAAAAAAACATCAGGTCCATTATATTTTATTTTCAGAGATGAATGATTCACATATTGTGTAGAGATTAAATTATAGACTTATATCATGTAAAATATTTTAATTATATGTTTAATTACATGCAAATGACATCTTTTTCTTTTTCTTTATTTGCAGTTCTCATATCCTTCATAAAGAATAGGGAAGTGGTTGGGTGGGCAAATGTAAATAGATTACAGAAACAGAAAAAATTGAATATTGCAGAAAATTTCTCAAAATACAAAAAAAAATGGTTTAAGTTATTTAGAAACAGATTATAGATATTAAGACTTTACACGTTTTAGAAGGCCTCCTTTCTTTTACAACAATATAAATTATGACCACTTACAAAGTCATTATCAAATTGGCAGGATTCATTTTACATGGACTGCCGCCTCTCGCCCATAGACTGCTGGAGATAGGCACCATCTCCCCCGTGACCCACTATGGAATAAGCGGTAGAAAATGACTGACTGACTGACTCATTTTACAAAGGGAGCAAAAGAAGAGGAGCACATGTATCATGGACCATGCAGTTATCTATTTTGCATGTTCTGAAATTCTGGTGCATCATATGGTATGGGTGTTGTGTATTTGTTTTCTTGTAAGGGGACAATATAGAGAGTATTCTTTTCATTTTCAGAGGAAGCCTTTAATATTTTTGATGCGTAACCCTTAGAAGCCTGAGGCAGTGCAGTGTTTTTTCTTTGACGACTACCTCCTTGAAAGGAAAAATATTTTATTTACAAAACCAAATCATGGTTAAAAATTATTGTTCAAAAGATAACAAAAAACAAGGAGAACAAAAGTGTTGGAATAATTAGGACTTAGAATGTAAAGCCATGATCTTACCTGCACCTTTTACAAGAAGCCAACCATCCAATTATGTTTAAAATGTATAATAAATATACATAATATTATATGAACATATGTCTTTTAAAATTGAAGGAAACCTCTACTGTATTGCAGAGTTTTCTGAACAGACACCAACTGTAAAGCCCAAACATGCATGGAAACATCCATGGATATCAAAATAATTAAAAACTATTGGTGCACTTAAATTATAAGTTTAAAATGTGTTACATGAGTACATAGTAGAGCTTTTCAAAATATTAAATCACAGTCGTTATATCAGTGTGTGCATTAATTAATTAATTAATTTAATTAATTAAGGGCTGTGTAGAAGAAATATTTAATGAGCTATAATATTTCAGGTGCCATTTATTAAAACTCTGTTTGGCAATAACAAGTTTGGCCGGTCAGATTGAATGTTAATGTCCTGAATGGCCACATCTGAAATATATCTTGGCGGCCAAGAGTGGTGGGGTTATCGCAAAGAGAAGAGTGAGGAAAATGTGGGTGGATCTCAATCTACCATGTTTTTGAAATATTTAACAACAGAAATGCAATTTGATGTTTTTGTCATAATCTGCCTCTGTTTTGAGTTTGAGCTCCTTTTCTGTTTTTTCAACATCTGTTGCTATTATCTAAGTTCATTCATGTTTATTAGAACCATCAATCATTCTCGTGTTTAGATTACATTCTGTGATTCCTCAGTTAGATGTTTTAGTTTGTATTTCCTTGTAGATTTCTTCCTCCCTGTCTATGTTCTTTAGTAAGTTTTTTACTCATTTTGTTCACTTAGATGTTTTGTTGTTTCCCTGGATTCCCTGCTGGCCTGTATTAATTAGCCTCCCTCCCTTAGTTGCCTTCAGTCTCTCTCTTCCACCAGCTGCTCCTGCTTCCCCCTCTGATTAGCTCCCAGTATTCATTGGTGCATTCTCCACCCTTCCTCAGCATTTATACTCTCTGGTTTTTATTGTTCTTCACTAGTTCCTCCCGTTAAACTACCTGGCTCCATGTCTGTTTACCTGCCTGTGTTCTGCATCCTGGTCTCCTTGTAAATTTTCTTTATTTATTAAATATTGTCATTTCTCCATGATGCTCTGCATTTGGGTCCTTCATCTACCTTAACATGACGGTTTTCCTCTTATCGCACAGCCCTAGAAGACAGATTTAGAATGTTAATTCCAAATGGAAAATGTTATAGTATGTGTAAGTGCAAGATTATGTTGTGTTGAGGTAGAGAATGGTTGAACTGTACATCATTTTGCTTTATTGTAAAATAATTGAAAACAGTAGCACTTGCTTGTATTAGATCAGGCTACTCGGATTAGATTAATTAGTGACCATTAGATCTAATTTATTCTCATACATTATGAAACCATGGTATGCCAGTTCAATCCAATCTCCAACCCTTGTACTATTCTATACTTTTTTCTGTCTTTCCCATTTTCAGTTAGTGTATTCAAAGAAGTAAAAAAACAGAAGATGCAGTCATATGAATTTCTATTACTAATTATTTAGCCATCAGTCAGAAAAAATAGAATTATTTCACAGCTGCAACGGTCATTAAAGTGTGCCACAATTAAAAAAAATCAAGAGCAAAACACAAACCTGTGTGTGATCAGTTTAAGTTCAAATTAATTTACATAGCCTATCTAAAAACAACTGCAGCATTGATAAAAGTGCTATACAGAGGTAAAAAAATACAACAGCAATTACAAAAGGATAAATAAAAAGCCTCCCTCATATCTCTCATGCTGTATTAAAAGCCAGTGAGTACAGATGTTTTCTTAAAAACATGGACAGTTGGAGCCTGTCTAATGTGTATGGGCAGTTTATTCCACAGTTCAGAACCAGCCGGGACCTTAGTACAGCTAAAAGCAAGTGATCATTAAATCAAAGGGATCTAGAGGGTGCATAAGGCTGCAGGAGGTCAGACAGATACCCCAGAGCCTGTCTGATCACTGCCTTATAAGTCAACAACAAAACTTTAAAATCAATTGTAAAATGAACAGGGAGCCAATGAAGAGTAGAGAGTACTGTGGAAATATGTTCACGCCTTTTCGTTTGGGTCAGAAGACGAGCTGCAGCATTCTGGACCAACTGCAGTCTTGTGAAGCAGGACTGACTAACACCAACATAAAAAGAGTTACAATAATCCAGTTGGGATATAATGAAAGCTTGAATCAGCTGTTCAAAGTTTTAAAAGATAAAAATGGTTTCATTTTAGATAAACGCTTCAATGTAAAAAGGGTCACTTAACAACTGAATAACTCTGTTTTTCAAAGGTAAGATTATAGTCAAATTTTTTTACTTGCAACCTACCAAAAGGCTCCAGGCTATTCTGATCCAAATGAGAAGCACTGTGATTACCACTTAGTCCAGACATAATTATTTCAGTCTTGATCTAATTGAAATTGAGGAAATTTGGGCTACAGGGATTGACTTCAGTGAGACACTAAAACAGTTACCCTTCAGCTGAATGTAAATCTAAATGTCGGCAGCATATGAATGGAAAAAAATATTTTATTTTCTGAAGGGTATAACCTAAAGTCAACATACCTTTATAAAATAAAATTTGCCTCAGAATGGATCCCTGAGGAACTCCACATGTAAGCGGGGCTGAAGAAGACACTGATACTCCAAGGTTCACTAAGAAACTTCTGTCACACAGATAAGGCCTGAACCATTTTAGTGCAGTACCTTTGATGTCACAATGCTCCAGAGATTAGGCTGATGTGGTCAACCGTGTCTCCTGAATCAAGGGCGAATAAAAGCTTCATTAAAAACTAAACTAAAAGTGCAGTTTCAGTGCTATGAAGAGCAGACTGAAATATTTCGTGAATATTGTGTACATTTAAAAGCTACAGCTACACAAATAAGGTTCTTTCCAGAATTTTTGATTGGAAAGGAAGTTTTGAAATGGCTTAAATTTTGAAAAGACAGACGAGACAAGGTTAGGTCTGATGCTAATGTTTACAGTTCTTCTTCCTAAACCTGCTTGCAAAAAATACAGTCATACAAATTTCTATTACTAATTATTTAGCCCTCTGTCAGAATAAATTGAATTATTTCACAGCTGCAACAGTCATTAAAGTGTGCCACAATGAAAATAGATCAAACACAAAACATAAACCTGTGTGTGATCAGTTTAAGTTAAAGGTAATTTACATATCCTATCTAAAACAACTGCAGCATTGATCAAAGTGCTGTACAGAGGTCAAAAAATACAACAGCAACTACTAAAGGATAAATAAAAAGCCAGTTTGATCTCTCCGACATTTTGAACTTGAACTTTGAGGACATCCTATTCTAATCTATAAGGTCCAATTTGTTTATGGACCCAACAGCAATAGTAACTTTAGTTATTCTGTAAACATCTACTACAAGATTTAGGATAGTGTTTATAGTTAGATGAGGAAACCAGAATTGCAGCCTTTGCTCTAATTCATCCCAAATGTGTTCAAGAAGCTTGAGGTTAGGACTCTGTGCAGGGCAGTCAAGTTTCTCCACACCAAACCCTTTACACCTGCAGCCATGGAAGTGATTGTAACACTGGAGTTCATTGATTTGGTGGTATGACCCAGTACTTTTGGCAAGATTGTGTAGATATAAATAGGAGGAGAAACAGTTATAGAAGAGAACAACAAAGTAACAAGTAATGACTATACTGTATTGTTTTATTCTCCATTAGCATAATCTCTGTACTTGTACCCACTTCTGTGTTGTTTTAAAGTAGTAACACCACTCAGAAAAGTGCACAATTTCTACATAATTATTATGTAAAGAGGAGGAAAATTAAACAGGTGTCTATGCAAGAGTGCATGACACAAATATACAGAATCTGCCCTATAGTTGATATGACAATCTCTCTGCTGTAACAGATTGTCAACATGTTCTAATCTTTCATCAACTAACATCATATTGCCTACCCCAACTAATGGGAAAAATACATTTGTTGTTACTTTATTTGATCTTGTGATAACACTACAAAGGTGTAACATCTGGTTGTTTGGCTTATTTTAGCAGCAAAGACAGACCTATTTAAAGAGTTTTGTTTAAATGAGCTGTACAGATACTCTGAGGAACAAAATCTTGGGTTGGGGCTCCAAGGTCAAACTCTCATACCTTAGTGTCTCCTGTTGAAGAGTGTGTTGTCTAACACAGAATTGGGAGGACAGGATAACTAATTGTACTGGCTTCCATGGGTTAACTTATTCCTGGAGAATTGCTTGGCTTCTCCACATTTCTGCTGCTGGTTTGAAAAACTTCTGATGCAACTGAAAAGATTGCGCACAGCATTGCCTAAGTCTGAATTCTGTTGATCCCATTAAATAGAAAAAACACATACAAACTACATGAAACTTGATAAAACATCACTGATCCATAATAGACAATTCTCAATCACAAATATGCTAATGGAATAAATCGGCCTGACACATTTTTAAAACAAATGTAATGCTTTTTATTCACTTAAATAAAATACGCCTTCACTGAAGGGGGTATAAAACAGACAGATTATGAGGTAAACAGTTCGGAGTCCCCTTCTCTGTGTTTTCAGCAACATAATGACTGCATTTAAAACAGGCAACATTTATACAGAGCAGTTCACACCTGTCTGGGAGCTGCTGTCAGAAAAGGCTTTGCCAAAACAAAGGAATTAAATTAACATATTCACAGAAGCTGGTTGCATACATGTAAAAAGCAAGATTAGCCATCGTGTTTGCTTGGCAGGTATGTTAAGACTAGTTAAAAAATAAAATAAAATAAAACACAAGCACAGTGGCTATCATGCAAGGCTACTCTGATAGCCTTCTGATCTTGGCTTTCTGGAGTGCAAGTGACTATTTCCAATAGCCGAGCAAAGTAGATTGTGCATATAAAGGTTAGTCAGACTATACATTAGAACTATAGTATAATATTAATATCATACTGTTGGTATAAATAGTGTAGTGTTCTGTTTGTGTGTATCACTTTCTTTGTCCAAAATGAAGAAGAAATTAGTCGAAATGCGGTTAGTCACATGCATAAGAGGAGAGCCGTGCATGCGCAGTAACAGACATGGAAAGTTGTGTTCACTGACTTGCGGATAAATATCTTACACACCACTTAATTTGATTTCACAATTATGTGAGTTTTTCTTACAAGTAAATATTTAAGTAAAATTTTTTGTTTGATTGACAATAATTTATATTTAATCAAAACCCAGTCAAGGCATGCTCTATATTATTTTAAATTTAAATTACTAATAAACTGTGTACTGATAAACTTCCTATTGAAATTAAACCATTTTGGGCCTGGTCTAAGCCCCCACTGTTTCAGGATCCTAACAACGCTTGTGAACATGGCTATGAAAACAGTCTAGGTTCTGAGAGCCATCAAACTCTCCAAAGACTGGGACTGAACTGCTGTGATTAACAAAACCAACTAACACTGTGGAAGTAACAGACCCATCAGCTGGAGGTCTTTCTGTTTTCTTGCAAATTTTACAACTTGCATAGGCACAATTAATAAGTTAGTGTAGAAGATAATCTCAACAACAGCAGTAATGGAGCAACAAAGCAATCAAGTGGACGTGGAGTCTCTCCAGAGCAGCGTCCAATGGTGTGGGAGCTGCTTGGATGTTTTTCTTCGCATGTACATCCTGATTCCGTTCATGGTGGTGACAGCTCTGGTTGTCAGTGGGATGCTGGCGGGGAAGGCGACAGGGCCCCTCCAGGGCCCCATATCTCAAGTTCTCATTTGAGCAGTGATTCATCTTCTCCAGCTTATACGATAGACCATGTTTTCATCATTAAAATCTCCTGATGTCTCAGTTTTGTTTTTTTTGTATGACCTCTGGTTGTTTCTAACCTATATCCTTTTCATTTTTATTGTAACAGATGCACAAGTTTGCTAACTTGAACCTAAATTAAGTATTTTATTTTCCTTAAAGAGATGCAACAAAAACATTGTTATATGAATTCACCTACTAAATGAATTAAGACTTCATCCACAATTTAAAAAATAAATGAGTTGTTCATTAGACAGTTATTTGTAATTTGAATAAAGCAGCAATAATTGCTGTCGTGTATTTCAAGGGGTTTACCTCACCTACCAATGTCAAATGTCTCAGGTAGGACTCTGTTTGACAGACTTTAGTAGAACAACATTTTTATTTTAACAAGGCCAATATCAAAATTACAGATCTGTGCCTGATCTGGGGGGACCAAAGGCAGTTGTGTAAGGATGTCCCCAGAACCATTATCACAGCTTCTTTTTATAAGCAGTTCAGACAGCACACAGTTTCTGGAATTAGGCATTTTCCAACATATAGCTCTGACTTTAGAATGTGCTCCAGTCTCTCTGCAGCCACACCCAATTTCCCTATTTACTGTCTCAGCCTGTAGCTTCTGACTGTCTTTCAGCACGTTCAGGCATGCAGATTTTTGATCACTATCAGCATACGGCCATGGCCTAGAAATATGCTTCAGTCTTAGCCTAACACCTCAACAAATAAGGTACTATAAGACACAAAATTACTTAAATTAAAGTGTTAATTGGTAATTAGAATTTGAATTCAGTTTGTGTTATGGTAAAGTTAGAAAAGAAGTCTCTATTTTTTGTGCCTGAGTGGAGGACAAAAGTGTCACAATCCAACAAATGCATAAATATATGTTTTCTTAATTATTACTATTAATGTATGTGATAGTTTGAATAAATCTGTAAAAATATAAATAAAATGTCCCAATATTTACATAAATGCGTCTTAAATAGTTTAATGTATATATAATAAGTTTAAATTTAAATTCATTATATGGTAACATTATATAGTGGAGCAGTTAAAGTTGTGGTGGGTTTTTTTTGCACTTAAGATCCAAGACCAACATTCTTTGCAGTACTATAAGGTGACATTTTAGGTGAAACTCCACATAATGGCTACTAAATCTGTAAAAACCTTTGAATCAACTCAGTTCACTGAATCTTATTTGCACTTTCTTTATTTATGTTTTATTTATGTACCTATATTTATAATCCTGGGGGAATTTATTTTGTTGTAGATGCCACTACATTTGTCCTGATATGCAATACATTTTGTGGTCAAAGTGACTTTTTAGCACTGATTTAGTTTGAACTCGAGGAGCTAAACCTTGTTTTCAAAAAATGTGCAAATCAGCATTGAGAGCAGTGATGAGTAACAAGTCTTCAGGGAAACAAAGTTCTGTAAACACAATCTGAATGACTATGATGAGCCGCATTGCATGTGGAGACCTATAAAAAAAAGAAAATGGTAGATGTGGCAGATATAAACTACGTTAAAAAGTATGTTTTTATATATATTTTTGAAACCCCTTAATCCATCTCAGTGGTTATCAAAAATCAAAACAGCCTCAGGAAACATTACATTACCAAATTTGGACTTCCTTTATGGCATATGAGAGACAGAGCAGATACAGATCACTTTAAAATGGTGTTGGAAAATTAGCAGACATTAAATTAACAATTACCTCAGTGGCAAACCAAATGTTTGTACTGCTTTGTAAAAAAAGCCAGGGTTGTTGAGGCCAGATTGTTATTTGACACTCTTAGGTAAATGATCTAAAGTAAAGCATATAAAATTAAGTACAAAAAGCACATAATCATAGTAAAATTAACTTTAAACAAATAGTATTCTAAACAATAATGTGTCTAGGGTAAGATGCCCTATGCTTTTTAAAAAATATATATAAAAGGAAAATAGGATCTCAGATTTTTGTCAATGTTTAGTTGATCATCTACATCTGTAAATCTGTATGCAAAGGCAAAATTGTGTTAAATGTTTCAAAAATATAGCAGATGGCTGTTTGCCACATAAACAAAAAAGAATTACAATAAATGTATTGTAATAACCAAATTCCTTTTTAGAGACACTTTTAAATGAAATTTTTGTTTAGCAGCTTTTTAGACTACATAATAAAAAAAAAATCTGTTATAGCTTTATACTTCTACTTTATGATAAAACTATTATTTTGTTGACAGGCTCAGTACCTTTCTGGAGAAACCATCTATGCCTCCAAAAATGACAGTTTTGTACCTTTATTGAAACAGAATTGACTGTGCCAATAAAAAAAACAATACAAACACATGCGATTACAAACATACAAGGCAATGCATGTTGTATTGTTAAACTCATCTTACCAGTTTGTAAATTCTATCAATGTGCTGAATGATTTTGGGCTTGGTGCAGAGTATGTTCTTCTGACCATACAATGGAGCTGGGGCATCCTGGACACTATGCCTTAAGAGTCCACTCTGTGCATTGAGGAACGACCATGCTCCCATGGACTGAACACGCTCTCACTGAACTCTATGTTCTTGTGACCTTAGCAGACCTTTCATCATTCTATACCCTGCATCTGGGTTTCTGGCATGGATCTATGACACTAGAGAGTCTAGCTCTTCATTGGTCAAGGTGCTATAGTTTTCTCTCACACGTAATACACATGTGAACTGTAATGCTAGATGTCCCCAACAGCTGTGCAATACATGTCACAAGTTTTATTTCCCAGAAATATGCACGTTTGGACGACTCTTTTGTGAACAATAATTTGTGTTTCATTTTTAGTTTGATTGCAAGTCATCTGGTGAACTTGAGCAAGTTCATTTAAAATGTCCTCAGGGATCTTCAGCTGGTTTGAGATAGTACTGAGTATAACCAACTCCTAAGAACACAAAAATTCCATAAAATGCAGAATCTAAAATAAATGTAGAAAAAACGCTTCCTACCAGTTTTATCTTGATTTATACTTTACATTTTAACTCTACAAAAACAAAACGAATAAACTGAATCGATTTTCAAATTCGTCAATTTTAAAACATTTTGACCTTCGTAGCTTTCAGCTTCCTCTCTTGTGCCTCAGTGTTGAGAAATAGTGTCGCCCAAGGAATTTGGGGGGGTGGGGTGGGGGCGTTCAACACAGAAGTTTCTCTGGAACTGCTTGAGAGATTTGTGAAGGACGGTGAGAAGTTCAGGATGAAAGTACTTGCGTTGGAGGGTGAACAGGTTACGCTTATGCCTTGGTCCGGATGACGGTTAAACAGGAAGCTGCCAGCTGGTCTTTGTCCAGATGACGAAAACAGGAATTTGGGAACCTAACCCACAATAACAGGATACTTTCTCCAGAAGTTGGTAATCCAAATCAGCAAAACTATGCTGAGAGCGAAGTCAGGCATCAGCAAGAGTTATCCAAAGGTTCAGGTAAACAACCTGCAAAGGTTACTTAGAGCATAGAACAACGCGAGGATTAGTTGTGGCTTGAGCTTGTTTCCACTGAAGGCAAACACTCTTGCGACGAAGTGCTGGCAGCTTCCTGTCACCTGTCACCCACTGCACCTGGGAACTCCAGCACCATCTGAGAACTGAACATGGTTAACAAAAGAAAACACACACACACACAAAAACTCCAGATCCTGACATAAGGTTTTTGGGATATGTCTCTACCAGTTTTGGACATCTATAGACAATTATGCCTCCCATTTTTCTTGGTCAAATAGCTCAAGTTCATTCAGATTGGATGGAGACCATCTTTGAACTTCAATTTTCAAGTCTTGCCTTAAATTCTCAATTTAATTTAGGCCACTCTTAAACATAGATTTACCTTAATCTAAACTATTACATTGTTGCTCTGGCTTTAAGTTTAGGGTCGTTGTCCTTCTGGAAGGTGACTTCCACCCCAGTGCCAAGTCTTTTGTAGACTTTAACAGTTTGTTTCCCAGGATTTTCCTGTATTTAGCTCCATCCATCTTCCTGTACCTCTAATCAGCATTCCTGTCTCTGCCAAAGAAAAGCTTCCCCACAACATGATGCTGCCTCCACCATATATTCACAGTCAAAATAGTGTGTTCAAAGTAATATGTGTTTTCCTCCACACACAGCATTTTGCACTAAAGCCAAAAAGTACAATTTTGGTCTCATTTGACCAGAGCATCTTCTGAATCCCCTTGACTTGTGGCAAACAGAACTTATTGTGGCTGTCTTTCAACAAAGGCTTTCTACTGGCCACTCTTCCATAAACGGCAGAATTGTGGAGTCCATTAATAATAGATGGCATCAACAGATTCTCCCACCTAAACTATGAATTTCAGCAGCTCCTCCAGACATACCATGGGCCTCTAGGCTGCTCCTCTGTTTAATGTTGTCTTCTTTTCATTTTCAAACAATGTATTGAAAAGTAACCTCATCTGCTGTGTTCCATGGTTCTCATGATTCATAGGTTTGTTAGAGAACTTATGTTCTCTAACAAACCTATGAGGCTTTCAGAACATCTGATTTAATCTAGATTATTGGATTACACACAAGTGGACTCAATGTACTAATGATAACTTCTGAAGGCAGTTGGTTGCACAGGATTTTATTTATGAGTGTCAAAGTAAAAGGGGCTAAATGCAAATGCTTGTAACACTTTCACATTTGTAAAGAATATGAAAATCATGTGTAGTTTTCCTTCAACTTCATAATTTTGCACTATTTTGTGTTGGTCTCACATAAAATTCCAATAAAATGCAATTAAGTTTGCGGTTGTAATGTGGAAAGCTGTGTAAAAGATCAAAGGGTGTAAATATTTTTTGCAACGCATTATAGGAGTATTTCTGGTGCAGAAATGAATAGGTCTAAGCTTTTAGAGTTTGTTTAGCGTCCACCATTTTAATTTTTATGTAGGACATTTATTTGGACAGACGCTTGATGTAACTGCATCATGGAAAGGTTTGTACTGAGGTTCTTCCTAACAGAATGTCTTCTAAGATAAGTTGTTGTGGGACAGAAAAACAAACTGCACATAAGTGAAAACATAAACCCTCTGAGGTTTAGGTTTGTTCGATAAAATGTCACACTGCATCTCATAAACCTTGACATTGGGGCTTATACTGATTCAAATATCTATTTAAATCTAATAGCTGAAGAAATTTTACATCAGAACAACATTTCTTAATGAAATTTCCAAAAGCAAAAACATTTATTCTAGACTTGATCTTTCTCTGCACATTCTGGCTCTAATACATAATAACAATCAGTCTTTGGAATAAATGCCAAAAACTCTTGCCCGCCCACTGAGTTTGATGGGTGAAGTTGACAGTTTAAATTATTTCATGACACTGCTGCAATATGAAATATATAAATACAGAGTGAAATAGTTGTGCATTTTAAAATAATTTATAAAAAATAATAATTCATTTATTAAATGTAAGGCTTTAAAAGGTATATTTAATTATTTAATGATGTATTTCATAATAATAGTATATTTAAATATTTAATGATGTATTAAATAAATAAATAGTACATTTAATTATTTAATGGCACATTTAATGGTACACTTATATATTTCATTAGACATTCACATTTATTTATTTTATGATATACTTTAATTTTGTGCCTTTTAAACCTCCATATGGTTTAGGCCATAACAAAGCGTAGACAAATCACCTTAAATTTAAATCTGTCAGGGCTAAAAATAACTTTGAGCAAAAAGAAGCTAGATAAGTTCCAAAACTATTATTTTAAATTAGGTTTCTTGGTCAAACTTTGTCTAACATTTGCTGCTGAGAAATGTAATTTTTGTGTGCTTTCTATTCCCTGAGGTCTCTTGGGACGTTTTGTAATTCATCCTTATAGAAAATTTGGATTGGCTCACTGTTGCTTTCACTATTTCAACCCTGTAAAGGCCCTCAGGGGACAAACTCTGTGGATCACATGGAGTGACAGAATAATTTCTAAACAAAAAAGTAAAAAGATCACAAGAAATGAGGCAGTGTGATGGGAAAGATGAGGGGACTGTTTCTGTGTGGGCGTGACATAGAAGAGGAAGTTAGTTTGAAACACAGAAAATTAAAATGTTAACATTGCAAATAGTGCACACACTCATATGCTACAGCAGAGGCAAAAACCCCATTAAACTGTGTTTCTTAAAGAAAGCAATGGACACCAAAAATTCCTTGTTTCCATGTAAAATGTCAGGATCTGCCAGTTTTGGCTTTGTTTTGGGTTTTGTTGTATAGTATTTTTTACTTATGTTGTGATTCTTAGTTTGGTTATAGTTTGTCATTTATTCTTTCTTCTTATTTATTAGTCCACCCACTCACTAGTTTACTTATGTTCTTCTTTCCTTCACTCATGCCCCTTAGTAGTTCCTCCCCTTGTCCTTGGATCCCCTTCAGTTATTGTTACTCTCATGTTTATTTCCCCTAGTTAGTGGGCCATTCTCCCCTCGTTGTCAGGTCCCTTTGGTTATTATTTTACTCAGTTATTTATTACTTAGAATTGTTTCCTCTGGTTATTATTATTATTAGTACAGTTCTCTTTGTTTTTTCCTTCTTGGGTTAGTGTTTCTGTGCTTGTTTACTGTTAGGTTTATTTACTCTTGCTGCATTAGTTCTTTTTCCCCTTTGGCCTTAGACCCCTTTGTTGTTGTTACCCGGTTGGTTATTTCCCTGAGTTTAGCTTTCCACATGTTCTCTGGTTTAGTTCTTCCTAGAGTTTATTTCTATTTTTCCTTTCTAGCTTCTGGTTTATTATCCTCAGGTTTGTTTTCATTAGTAGGTTATGTCTAGTTTAGTTTCCCCATGCCTCTGTCTAACATTAGTACCATAGCAACCCATTTCCTCAGTTCCCTTCACCTGGCCTGCACACCTGTTACCACTTCCATCCGATTACCTGGCTTCCTTCCTCATTGGTCCACACTCCACCTCCCTCTGTTTATTTACTGGGTTGTTTGCTATACTCCTCGTTGGTTCCTTGTGTTATGTCCCATCTCTCCTCGAGCGCCTCATGGTTTCCTGCATTTGTGCTATGGATTATTTCCTCCCAGCGAGCCTGTAAGTGCTGATTTCAAGCCTTATTAAAGCTGATCTACTTTGCAACATGCCGAGCCCTAGTCCCTGTTTGCATTTTGGTCCGAAACAACCTCAGACAGTGACATAAAAGTCTAAAATGCTTAAAGGTCTTTCTGTGAAGATAATATGTGTGTGGGTCTGTATGTGTATGTGTTTCTGTGTTTTTCATCTTAGGTCATAAAGGTCGTTCTTGTAGTTCTGAATAGTTTAGTTCAAATCTTTGCTTTAATCTCGAGAAGCTCCTGAAAAGTCTTTCAGTATCTAATGCTTCCCACCCAGAGCTAAAATAAACCGGGAGGGTGAGGCAGACTGTTTTTGTAATCTAGGTTATATGGTTCTGATGATTATCAGGTTTATACTTAAGATTCTCTATCTCTGCCTTATTGTGGTCTGTTCATCACATTTTCACCTTACTTCGACCTCTGGTTAATTTTTTTTCTATCAGTATTCGGATGCTGTTACTGGGAGGAAGGCAGTGGAAGGAGGGGGATACCCTCCATCTGCTTGCTCAGTGACAACACAGGTGAAACTGTGGGACTCTGGAGTTGTTCGAAAGCATGACCTGAACTTCTTTTGTCACTGTCAGACACATTATTTGGAGCATGTGCAATTGTTAAGAACTACCACTTTTTTTTATCCTTAAAGTTCCCTGAATATAAACTAGATAACATGAATTCTGGCTGATATTAATTTATTTATTCTGCTGTTGTAATTATGAATATATTATTTAATATGAATACTTTAATATTTAATTAAATATTTCAGTCTGTTAAGGGTTGTCATGTGAATACCAGCCCAATAAGGCGGTGGTATTAGGACAAAATTGAAAGGGATGTGCCAAGCTCTGACATTATTGAACAGCAAAACTCTGTACACACATGGAATGAATTCACACAATTTCTTAAAATACAAGAATTTATTAACAAAGACATATTTCCATCAACAAACTCTTTACTATGCTAAAACAATCCAACTAAACTATTAAGCAGAATTAAAGAATAAGGAAGTTAAGCTAATGGGCTATGTACAATATAAACAAATTGATAAAAGATGGTTGAAAACCATGACCAATAAAGTGATGCAACATTACCATGCAATGTTTGTTTGAGAACCAAGAATTATCTTGATGAATCTGGAAATTTAGTTAAGTTAGTCTTTGAACTAATTTAGGCAATAATCAGCATACCTTTAGACAACCATTCACAATGCAAGATCAGATAAAAATATTTTAATAAAATAAGAATGATCTGCTGAATAAAAACCAAACTTCTGGATGACCAATTCTCAACGGTGTTTAATTAGCTGCCTTTTATTTATTAAAATATTTAAAGAAATATTTTGAATAAGAACCAAATCTTTGGGAAATGGTCTTAATTGAGTTACTTAGTTCTCAAGTTTAGGGAAATATTTTTTCTGGATTGAAAACTAACAACCTTTTTGGGTAAATGATCTTTAGCAGGCAAACGCGTGTTCTTAGCTGTTAGCGATTGGAGCTAATAAAATAAGCTTATAGCTTATCATCAGAATCAAACACATACCTTTTTTAAAATACCATTAATAAAAGCGTTAAAATGCATAAGCGTGGATGGCGCATTATGCCCGATCTTCTGTGTTTAAAATCACCCTTCAAATAAAGTTTGTCTTAACTTAAAAAAACACAGAACACACAAACTGAGCACATGTGCTTACAGCTAATCTGCTAGCACTAAGATAGCTGAGTTTCAACACAAACAGAACTAAACGTCATAAAACGAAAAATGTTTAGATTATTTCATTCTAAATTACTTCTCTCTGCCGAAACCTAACCTATTACGTGATCCGTGCTGAGGGAAAGTTGTTCAGGGCGATGAAGTTTGAAGAAAGCTTCCACAGTGAACAAAGGGTTAACTGCAGCTAACCTCCTTGGCTGTGGGGTGGGGCAGCTCCTTCTGTCGGCCGGCCAAACTGCACGTTACTGCTGTAACCACGGTGATGCGGTCCCATTGTCCTTCCTTCAGACCGGGAAAACTGCTCCACTCGGCGTTGTAGAGACAGGGTCTCTGCTGGGAACTCTCTGGAACACAGTTTGCTTCTGTAGACCTCAGAGAGAAAGTCAAGCAACGCTTGTACCTTAATTACCCCTGTTCATGAATGAATACCGGATACACAAACAGCAATTCATTCCTACTTAGTGCATATGATCGTATGACACTCTTGGATCCAGTTTGAAGAGTTATGTCCGTTTGCCAGCAAAAAGACATTAGCGCGCTGTGTCCCTCCATCCAGTTCCGCTGGGGACCTGTGTGGAAGAGGTCAGCCTGTTGCAGAAACGGTGATTTTTATTTGGAAGGTGACGTCACGGGAAGTCCGCTGTTACCCCTTTTCCTGGCTGTGCTAGAAGTAGGTTAATGCGATTTATTTTGAAAGTTCCAGAAAAGCTCATACTGGCCATTTATGTTGTCCCCCATGGCTGGGTCCCAACACTGCTACGCTCAGATGAGAAATCTTTTTAGAGAACAGTTTGATCTTATGCTGTAATTGCTTTAACAGGTAAAGTCTATTGTTTTTTTCTCATTATTTACCCAGTTGCAACATGTGGCATCCTGTATTAGAGATTGGTGGCATTAGCACAGCTAGCATTACTGAAACAGCTGAGTGTATTTCCTAAAGGTTATACATCCTAACCGTATCCCTGAGGTTTCCTGAAGGAAATCTGCCAAGACTTCAAAATCCAGCATGTTTCATGACTGAGAGAGGTTGAAAACTCAAAAGGATAAAATAGAGCAATATTGTTGTATGTTGTTCAGCTTTACGTCTCACTCTCCCTTCCCCTGTTCTTATAGGTCTTTTCTTCCTGTGAATTCATTTAAAATACTTTACTGATACTGAAAAGCAACTTCCACATTATAAAGTGTTTTGACGATCTGAAAGTGCTCATGTATAGTGTGTTAACTAATTGGAAAAGATCATATTTTTTGAGTTTTCAACTGGTTAGTCACTGGTCAGAGTGGATCAAATAGAAAAGGGTCCAATTCTGTTGGCAGCTGATTTACTGGAGGACTTTGAAGTCCTCCCAACATTCCACACAGAATAGATACGCAACCAGCTCGTAGTCATTGTCTAGTACAGTGGAAGACTGGTGGTGATTTGGATCTGGGCACCTTGCAGTCAGTGAGTCACCTTGAGCTTTGCATACCAAAATATTCTAGAGTCAAATACAAGAACATCTGAACCTCTGACAGCTAAAAGTTGGCCCAAACTCAGTCATCAACAGACAATGAAAAGATAATTCAGGTGTTGCAGTTAAAGTCATGTGAAGAGAGCTTCAAATATCTGCAAATCCTAATGACTTGAAGCAATGTGGTAAACAAGAGTGGATTAAAATTCCTGCATAACAATGCGAGAGACTCATAAAGTTACAAAGAAAACAGTTTGAATCATTTCTGTTAAAGGTGGTTATATTGAATAATAGAGTGTACAAAGTTTTCTTGAAAGTTTATTTTTTCAATGAGTTCACAGGAAGAAGTAAATCCAAAGATTTGGAACACCAACAGTAAGACACATTTGGTAGTAATTTGATTTAAAGTGTGAAACCTGAAGAGAGAAAACAAGGATACTAAGACAGGCAATGTTGCTTGGCTGTAGAAGATCAAAATTTGTTAAGCGTCAGTCTGACACAGTTACAGTGTTGCATTTTAACTTCTAAACAATACCCAAAGAAATATTTAGCAAAAGTAAATCAAACTGTTATGTGTATAGCCACTTTATAGTTACTAGATGTTGGAGAAAAAATGCAACTGTGAAAATTCGTACTTGGAGAAGAAAGACACTTAAGTCCATAGCTTCACTTTTATTTTAGAACAAGGCTAAACACTCGATATGGGAGCCAGCACTGGAAATAACATTTTAGATAAAGCTTGACCTCTTGGGATCCAGAAGGAGATGCAGTAACAGGAGTTAGAACAGGATTATACATGCAGATGTCTAATACAGTCTGGCCTGCTTTATGAGCAGTGGTTGCTTACTGTTAAAAACTGCAAAGATGAGTAAACAATTTAAAAAAACAACACAATTTTAACATAGTTGTTTAGTAGAAAGGACTGCAGTAGCGAGTGTATGTGAAGAATAATACAAACCACCAGCATTTTTTAACCAATTAGAAAATATGCAAAAAAATTACCAGGCACAGCTTAACAATGGTCATATTTTACTTTTGTTTTCCAATTTCACACCCAAGCAGTCACCCTATGTTGCAGAGTATACTGCACCATTCAGCCCGCATAAGATTTATAGAAGCAATATAACCGATAACTCCTACCTAAAGTCGGTGCTCACTCCTCCGTCTTCATTGCCAGGGTTGTTCAGCTCACTATCAGGCAGTTTTATTTATCTCTACTGTATGTGGGGCAGACTACTTTTATATAAAGAAAAGTGCAGCTGTTCATTTAATTTCAGACATGTGTAATATACAGTTCTACCTGCTCACAGTATCAGTTTCATTTTTCATAATGTCCAAATAATAAAATATAGAAATGGTAAACTGTATGCTCTTTGAGGGGTTGACTCTTGGTTAAGAGTTTATGCCAAAAATGTGTCAAATATTTAACATTTATTTAAGTTGCCTTAGTGTCACATCTAGAGTATGTGGTAGGACTTCAAATCAAAGAGGATATGTAGGAAATTAAACAGTTGAGGTTTGTCGGACAGAATTTATACTTCGTAAGACAACACACTTAAAAATGACTTATATTTACTCATCATTGCCATGAATGTCACATTCATTTTGAGTTATTAATGATGCATTTGAGCTGTTATTTTTTCAGGTGAAATAATGCTACAACGTACGTCTCAATTTAATTTTAAAAAGAGTTGGACTTACAAGTTTCAATTTATCTTGAAGTTTCTCTTATCCATAAAGGTTAAATGTCGTAAAAATAGGCCCAAATATATACACCTCTCAAAAAAAATAAAGGGAACACTCAAATAACACATTATAGATCTGAATGAAATATTCTCATTGAATACTTTGTTCTGTACAAAGTTGAATGTGCTGACAACAAAATCACACTAAAATCATCAATGGAAATCAAATCTACCAATGGAGGCCTGGATTTGGAGTCACACACAAAATTAAAGTGGAAAAACACACTACAGGCTGACCCAGCTTTGATGTAATGTCCTTAAAACAAGTCAAAATGAGGTTCAGTATTGTGTATAACCTCCCTACAACGCCTGGGCATGCTCCTGATGAGACGGCGGAGGGTCTCCTGAGGGATCTCCTCGCAGACCTGGACTAAAGCATTTGCCAACTCCTGGACAGTCTGTAGTGCAACGTAACGTTGGTGGATGAAGCGAGACATGATGTCCCAGATGTGCTCAATCGGATTCAGGTCTGGGGAACGGGCGGGCCAGTCCATAGCTTCGTCTTCATCTTGCAGGAACTGCTGACGCACTCCAGCCACATGAGGTCTAGCATTGTCCTGCATTAGGAGGAACCCAGGGCCAACCACACCAGCATATGATCTCACAAGGGGTCTGAGGATCTCATCTCGGTACCTAATGGCAGTCAGGCTACCTCTGGCGAGCACATGAAGGGCCATGTGGCCCTCCACAGAAATGCCACCCACACCATTACTGACCCACTGGCAAACCGGTCATCCTGAAGGATGATGCAGGCAGCAGATCGCTCTCCACGGTGTCTCCAGACTCTGTCACGTCTGTCACATGTGCTCAGTGTGAACCTGCTTTCATCTGTGAAGAGCACAGGGTGCCAGTGGCGAATTTGCCAATCCTGGTGTTCTCTGATAAATGCCAAGCGTCCTGCACGGTGTTGGGCTGTGAGCACAACCCTCATTTGTGGCCCTCATACAATCCTCATGGAGTCGGTTTGTAACCGTTTGTGCAGACACATGCACAGTTGTGGCCTGCTGGAGGTCATTTTGCAGGGCTCTGGCAGTGCTCCTCCTGTTCCTCCTTGCACAAAGGCAGAGGTAGTGGTCCTGCTGCTGGGTTGTTGCCCTCTTAAGGCCTCCTCCACGTCTCCTGGTGTACTGGCCTGTCTCCTGGTAGCGCCGCCAGGCTCTGGACACTACGCTGATAGACACAGCAAACCTTCTTGCCACAGCTCACATTGATGTGCCATCCTGGATGAGCTGCACTACCTGAGCCACTTGTGTGGGTTGTAGAGTCCTTCTCATGCTACCACGAGTGTGAAAGCACCACCAACATTCAAAAGTGACCAAAACATCAGCCAGAAAGCATAGGTATTGACAAGTGGTCTGTGGTCCCCACCTGCAGAACCACTCCTTTATTGAGTGTGTCTTGCTAATCGCCAAAGATTTCCCCGTTGTCTATTCCATTTGCACAACAGCATGTGAAATTGATTGTCAATCAGTGTTGCTTCCTAAGTGGACAGTTTGATTTCACAGGAGTTTGATGTACTTGGAGTTATATTGTGGTGTTTTAGTGTTCCCTTTATTTTTTGAGCAGTGTACTTACAACTACACTTATATTTTAACTAATTATGGCTGGATATTTGACCCTTCCACAAGGCATAATGTTTATCCCTTTATTCAATTTAAAAATGAGATTATAGGTGTGTTTGTGGTCACTATAGTACCAACCATCTTGCTCTTTATTTGAGAAGTAGGCTGTAGCCTTGGTTGTTCCTGGATTGTTCTTGATCATTCTAACAGAGTTCTTTTCATCGGAGGGTGACAGGGTCAGAAGTTTGAAACGTGGACACTAATTGGTGTTCCAGGGGTATAATAATCCCAAAAAACACTTCAAAAGTGGTTTTGGAGTGAATAAATCTGGCCAAAATGAATCTTTTAGAATGGTCTCCCAAAAGCTTTTGCCTCAACATTTCACCTTTTTTCTTTGTTTGAAAAGAGTGGTTAATTATCCAGACAAAATTATGGCAGAAGCTTGCTGATCTCTTCAAAAACATGTGTTCGAAGTACATGCTAAGGGACGTTTAACCAAATGCTATTGGGGCAATGTGCATACATTTGGGCCTGTAAGTAATCAAGGGGTGGATTAGGGATGCGTTATTACAGACCCCAAGGTATTTTGGCATTTATGTTCACGATGAATGAAGTCCTCGCTGTGTTTTAGTTGTTTGTAGTGTCTTATAAAAGAATTTAACTTTTATCATCTTGAGTTTGCAGCATATGCTGTAGAAATGTATATGCAACTGCAGTTGTGGCATGCTTTGCTTTACCAGTAAAACATGTCAGTAACAAACCTTCAGAGCTATTTCCAGGGGTATTTAGGTATTGGGATTTAAGAATTTGCAACAGTTTTTAATTATTTATTGCAAGCTATTTGACAGGTTTGTTGTGATGGTTTAGCAAGGCCATCAGACCTTTGTGCTCCTCTTATTATTTGTTACCATCTTTGTCCTCGGAAAATCAATAAGAGAGGTAGAAAACAACACATTTGAGCTCTCTGCTCCTTTATAAATGCATTATATTTTCTGCTGAAGAAGAACTTAAACGCATCGATAAAACAATCCATTTCAGCTGGGGCAGTTTAATTTTCAGCGTCAGTCAGTCTGGTTTTGTCTACAGCAATTATACAGATCTATATTCTGTCATTTGAATGTAATTCCTGCTGTTTTTCTCTCTTCTTCGTTTCCTTGGGTATGATTGCTTGTATTGTAGAGGATGATTGTGTTGTGAGATTTGAAGAATATGTTTTTCCTGTGAAAAAAATGTGTACTTAATGTCCATTATGAAAGCTCAGGGAAGTCATTACCCTCCCTCCGTACAGAGGATTACATGGGTCAGATATGAAAGGAAACTCTAAAAAATGTCAATTTCATGCAGCTTTAGTAATCCTATGACTATACAATTTTTCTCCATTTTCGTTTTCATTTTTATCCTTACTGTACATTACTCCCAACTTGTTCTGTGTCTGCAGGGCCAGTATTGTCCAGAAAAGAGTAATCTTTTTCCAGGATCAAGGCTCTCTCACCATTCGACTTTGTGAGAAAGGTAATGACAGTCGCCCATCTTGTCTTCCACTCTGTCTTTTGTTGCTCATTTTTGTAATCATGCAGCTTTTATAGCCTTCTCTGAATGTAGTATTTTTCCTGCATTCTGGTACAGATTACCTCCCGACTCCCCACACCGTGTCTCAAAAAAGGCATAGGGAAAAAATAAGTATTGAATACATCAGAATTTTTCTCAAAAATATATATAGTTAACCCTACTGATATGAAATTTACGTCAAATATTAGTAACAACACAAGTAATCCTCTCATACAAAGACTTCAAAAGAAATGAGTTATTAAATTACGAAATGGGTAAAAAAGTGGAATGACTGGGGAATAAATGTTGAGCACATTAACTAAAATTAATTGTTTTGTTAAAAAGTAGAAATGACAACTTCAAGACGTCTCCTGTATAGAGAAGCTAGTTGAATGCCCAGATTTCGTTTCCAACTAAGAGTTTCATTAGCTGTGTAATCTGGATACATGTCTTGCATCTTCAGATTGTTATCAAGAATGTCTCTGTAAATTTCTCCTTTTTCTGTCATTACTTTATGATGAAAACCAGCCCCCCACCACATTGCAAACCCCTTCAAACTTCAGTGTTGATTTTTGTAGGTAACGTGCAGTGCCATTTCTCCTCCATGCATGCATGTTCCATGTATGCATCCAAATAGTGTTCAATTTTAGTTTTCTCTGACTAGAACAAGGTTTTGTTCACATTATGTTGAGTATAACTATTTTTTTTTTTAGCCATTTATCAGTGTTGAAATTGTATTTCAATATTTGTTTATTTTTAAGCAATGCTTTTTAACACAGCTCAAAGGTCTTTGTTATTTTATTGCCTTTCCTATGATTTTGTGTGAAGCACTTTGGATTGCCTTAAGTTAAAATGGTGCGTTACAAATGAACTTGCCTAGCCTTGTCTTTCATGGAGACACTGGATTTGGTAATTCCAGATCTTTCTGAAGACATCTGTGAGTGGTCCTTGGATCTTAAACAAATACTCTGTTAATTATTTCTTGTTTCTCCTGGTTTTGTTGGTGTATGGGGAAAGGAGTATTTTTCCACTTACAGGTACTCACCAGAGCGTTCAGAGATTTAGAAATATGTCTGTAACTTGTGCCATCGGTGTGTTTTGCAATAATAAAGTTGCAAAGGTCTTGAGAGAGCTCTTTGCTTTCACCCTTCAGATGGTGCAACCATGATCATACAATGCTAATGAAAAACCTCTTTATGGTTTCTCAGTTAGGACTAAATCAGCTGCTATTGATTTGCAATGATACAGACAGGATTGCTTTGTAAATGCTAAATTATATCAGTTGTTTTGTTTATTATTTTTTGTACCACTTTTTCTTCATGTATTCTATATTTTCTCCCTGTGTCATTCCACTTTATTGCCCCTAATTTATGTGCTAATTTTTTTTGTTATATTGTTCGTGTGAAATACTTGGGTTGTTATCAGTATCTCGTAACAATTTTAGGTCAATAGGACCATTATAAATATATTTAGAGAAAAAGGACATTTATGTGTTTAATACTAATTTTCTCTGCTGAATTAAATCAATAAAGCTGATTAAAATAAGTGTGAGGACAAAAATTAATGATTGACACTGGAATCTGTGTGTAATGTCTCTGAAGGTCAGCAGAGCATTGCCAGAGGTTTTATGTTGACTGTATTTTGCCACAAAGAAAAATGCTTTGTCACTTTTTAAAGCTCTGAAAATCAACAAAACAGTCTGGTAAGACAATAAACCAGCAGGAGTCTCTCGGCTCAAATCTAAGCATTTATTGTACAATAAAAACTGGCTGACTGCTAAGTCTCAAGAGGAATCCTGTCTGTACTAAACTTTTCACCCCTCACAAAAATCAGATTTTCCATGTTATTATGCAGGTCATTAAGCCATCCTGTTTTAATTTGCTGACATAAGTTTGGTGTCGTTTGACTCATCCTGCTGCAACTTAGATGTCGGGAGAAATTGTCCACTAAATAATTGGGTGATTCATAAATATTCAAATGATCACCTTGACCTATCTTTCAGAAATATTGGTCCAGAGCATAATTAGAATATTTATGAGTCTGTGTTATGGCTAGTGTGTCATTTAAATAACTTCCTTTCCTGCTTTGCATTTTTGTAACATTCTTACTGGCTCAGATTGTAATCAATTATCATGTAAATTAGGCCAGTAATGCAGTAATTTACCAGGACTGTGCACCCTAACACTTAAATATTTTTGTATTTAACTGCATTAACTATGTTACCAAAAGTACACAAATCCTATGAGTTTCATATTGAAATTTTTTAAAAGAAAAAAGCCTCAAAATAGATTTTATTTTTTTTTTTTCTGCAGTAGTGGAATCTCACACTGAAACTTTTGGTATAAGTATATTTCTTAAATAGAGAAAGAGAATCACATGCTGATAGTCACCGGTACAAACCTCCATGGCACCCATAGTGGTAATACTTTGTAGAAGTCCTTCAGCCAATAGCACAGCACAAAGTTTTCTCCTTTTAATATTTCAAAAAGTTGGAACATACAGAGAGTCTCTCCTGAGCCTCTGTGTTGCCATAAAAGAAGACTGATTTTGTACCTGGCAACCTATTTCTCTGTAGTTCTGGCCACTTTGGATCAATATTCTGCTGAAAATCTCAATGTTGACCAATTTTAAGTTTTGTGGCAGAGGCTACTGGATGTTTATTAAAAATGTTGTATTTTAAAGAGCCATGCTCTAACAAGGTTTCCAGGACACCTTTGGCAGAGAAACGGGCCCACAGCTTTGCAGACTCTCAACTGTACATTATTTTAGCATGAGATGCTTTCCAACATATCCATCCTTTAATTCTCACCAAATCTGCTTGAGGTTTTTGCATTCAAAAAGTTCAGTCTTTGAGTCATCTAACCAAGGCACACAGTTCCAGTTAAAGTTCAAATAGATTCAAAGAAACTCCAAGTTTCCTTTGTGATGGTGAAGATGGTGACTGGTGGAGGATGAAAATGTTTTCCTTACATGTGTCTGAAACTAAAGATTGGCATGTAGATAAAATCTAATGGCTGTTGTGAGAAGTTGATGACCCCCAGATGCCACTTCTTGCTGCAGTTCTCCAACACTGAGCTTTGGAGAACTCTTACAGCACTTACCATTCCCTTCTAAAGGCGTGGTGGCAAGATAAACTTGGGTGCTTGTCCAGTCTTGTTTATCACAATTTGAATCATTTTAAATATTTTAATTATTGATCTGATCATTCATACCGAGTGACATTTATTTTATAAGTATTATAGGAGAAGATTAAGTGCTGTCCTGTGGCAAAATTCAATTCAGTTTATTTATATAGCGCCAATTCACAACACGTTGTCTCAAGGCACTTCACAAAACTCAGGTACATACATACCAATTAATCCTAATCATTGAACAGTGCAGTCAGATTCAGTTATTTATTCAAATTGGATAAAAAGTTTTTCTAGGGAATCCCAGCAGATTGCATCCAGTCTGCGACTTGCAGCATTCGCTCCTCCTGGATGAATATGTAGAGACAGTGGACAGTCACTGGCGTTGACTTTGCAGCAATCCCTCATACTGAGCATGCATGTAGCGACAGTGGAGAGGAAAACTCCCTTTTAACAGGAAGAAACCTCCAGCAGAACCAGGCTCAATGTGAGCAGCCATCTGCCACGACCGACTGGGGGTTAGAGACAACAGAGCAGAGACACAAAGAGAACAAAGAAGCACTGATCCAGGAGTACTTTCTATGGGAAGGAAATGTAAATGTTAATGGATGTAGCTCCTTTAGTCGTTTCACCTCGAAAGAAAGAACAGATAAACTCTGAGGCCAGTTTTCAAGGTTAGAGTCTGAAAGAGAGCACATAGTCACAGCAAAAGCTCAGTCAATTGCCATGTCTAGGAGAGAGAAAGGGTTAAACACTGAAAGATGGCCATGTGGCTCATCGGTAGAGGGTGAGCATTAAGTTGCTGCCAGCAGAAGCTTGGACGATGCCCCTCTCCAGAAAGGTGTCACAGGTAGACACAGAGTCAGGCCAGGTGTAGCTACTAGGAAGAGAAAAGGGAGAGAAAAAAGTTAAAAGCTGAAATAACAGCAAATAATGCAAAATTGTAGAGTAGTGTGAGAATGTAGCGAAGAGGGTGAAAGTGGTCATTATGTCATTATGTCCTCCAGCAGCCTAAGCCTATAGCAGCATAACTACAGTTTTGGAGAACTAATAAATTCGGCCAGATTTCTAGAAAGAAGAGCTGCTCCATCCAAAGTGGGATGGATGCCGTCTCTCCAGATCAGACAAGGTTTTCCCCAAAAGGTTCGCCAATTATCAATGTAACCCACATTGTTTTCTGGACACCACCTAGACAGCCAGCGGTTGAATGACAGCATGTGGCTAAACATGTTGTCACTGGTTATATTGGGGAGGGGACCAGAGAAAAGTCTAACATTGTTTTGGCAAACTTACACACCGAAGCAACACTAACTTTGGTGACCTCCGATTGACGTAACCGGGTGTCATTACCGCCAGCGTGAATAACAATCTTACTGTATTTACGCTTATCCTTAGCCAGCAGTTTCAGGTATGATTTGATGTTGCCCGTTCTGGCCCATGGCAGACATTTGACTATGGTCGCTGGTGTCTCTAGTGCCACGTTTCTGACTATGGAGCTGCCAATTACCAGCGTTGGCTTCTCAGCGGGTGTGTCGCTGAGCGGAGAAAATCTGTTAGAAACGCAGACGGGTTGGTGGTGACCTGTGGGCTGGGATCTAGGACTATGCTTTCTACGTACCGTCACCCAGCCAGCCTGAGATCCCGGCAGCGCAACCTCTGCTGGAGGACTGCTACGGGGAGCTACCCTCGGTGGCTCCACGCTGGCTAAGGGGCCTCAGCTATCTGCTGGTTTTTCAACAGCGCGGAGCCGGGCCTCCAATTCCGACACCCTCACCTCCAAAGCTACAAAAAAATGCTACATTTATTACACGTACCATTATCACTAAAGGAGGCAGAGGAGTAACTGAACATCTGACAGAGAGAGCAGGAGAGAGGAGGAGACTCAGATAGAGAAACAGCAGAACGGGTAGCCATGGTGGAGCTAAAGCTAACGCTAAGCTAGCGACCCCTTACCACTACTAGAAAACCGTGTAAGACAGAGACCCCAAACGTTAAATACACCAACAGAAAGTATGTGTTTTAACGTGCTTATGTATTATAACAAGTAAGAGATATAACAGTAGAGAGAAATCAGATCAAACGAGAGAGCCTTCACACACCAAACAATCCACCGAGTGCAAACAGGAAGTGACGAATACGCCTTGAGGGTGTACAAACCATTACCACCAGTGGTGGTGTGGGATTGTTTTCCCCACTGTATAAAAGTACTAAAATTTAAATGTAGAATTTTTTTTTTTTAAATGAATCAGTGACAGAATACAGCCAGGAACCTTTCATCTCAATGTTTTCTGGCTAATTACAAGTGTTAGAGTATGTCACTGGAATAAAAGATATTCATACTTTATAATAAGGCTTTTCACCTGTCAAAAATTCTTGTTGCTAAACATAGAAAAAAAAGGTAATTTGTTTCAATATCAATACCACCAGGACGCTTTGTGATTTTCCCCTTTAATGTCATGTTTACTTTAATTGCTTCTGGTGCTGACTGAACCCACTGTGACCATACTATTGAAAACTGTGCTGTGTTAATCAAAAACAACAGTTTTCCCACTGACAGCATATGGTTAAACTATGTGAGCAGGGATGCTGTTTTGGCCTTGTACTGACGCTGAAAACGGAGGGGTCACAAATTATTTAAAGCCTATTTATTTCTGTCCGGTTTCATGCAGCAGTTTATTTTTCTGAAAGACATTTACATCTTGGGCTGCACAGTGGCGCAGTTGGTAGCACTGTTGCCATGCAGCAAGAAGGTCCTGGGTTCGATTCCCGGCCGGGGGTCTTTCTGCATGGAGTTTGCATGTTCTCCCCGTGAATGCGTGGGTTCTCACCGGGTACTCCAGCTTCCTCCCACAGTCCAAAGACATGCCTGTTAGGTTAATTGGTCACTCTAAAATTGCCCTTAGGTGTATGAATGAGTGTGTGCATGGTTGTTTTTGTGTTGCCCTGCAATGGACTGGCGACCCGTCCAGGGTGTACCCTGCCTCTCGCCCATAGACTGCTGGACATAGGCACCAGCTCCCCCGCGACCCACTATGGAATAAGCGGTAGAAAATGACTGACTGACTGACATTAACATCTTTAAAGCAATTTAGTTCAGATGACTGGTCTGTGGAAGCTTTCATATTTAAGTTTGTGTTTTGTAACTTTTGCATCCTGTCTTCCTGCAGAGCGTGTACTCGGTGAAGTCACCGAAGTACCTGCCATCGAATGCTGCGCTTGTGGAACTGCCAAATATAGACTCACCTTCTATGGCAACTGGTCAGAAAAAGTACATCCCAAAGATTATCCAAGTGAGTCATTTAAACAGGCTTGGACTAACACCCACTTGTACTCTGCGGCTGATTAGAATTCGTTTTGGGCTGTTATATTCAGAATGGTTTTGGTTATTGTTTTTAAATGTGCTGTACTTAAAAGAAAATCCAAATGGCCCAATGAATCAGAAATTACTCAGACATTAATCATTATGCATTATGTCATTTGCTATTAGTCTCTCAAAAAAACTGATCTGCATGAAAAGAAAATATAACTGTAGGTTACTTCTGTCTCTTCTACAGATGGACCATACAGGTATACTTAAAACAAGTACACTATAAAAAAGTTTAATATTTTATATCACTCATTACAGAAAGTGAAAATTATAATTCAATAATAATTCAATAATTCAGTTTATTTATATAGCTCGAATTCACAACACATGTTGTCTCAAGGCACTTCACAAAAGTCAGGTACATACATTCCAATTAATCTTAATCATTGAACAGTGCAGCCAGATTCTGTTATTTATTCAAATTGGAATAAAAAGTTTTTCTGTCTAAGGAAACCAGCAGATTGCATTATCAGTCAGTGACTTGCAGCATCCCACTCTCCGGATGAACATGTAGAGACAGTGGACAGTCATGGCGTTGACTTTGCAGCAATCCCTCTATACTGAGCATGCATGTAGCGACAGTGGAGAGGAAATACTCCCTTTTTAAAGGAAGAAACCTCCAGCAGAACCAGGCTCAGTGTGATGCGGCCATCTGCCACGGACCGACTGGGGGTTAGAGAGAACAGAGCAGAGACACAAAGAGAACAAAGAAGCACTGATCCAGGAGTACTTTATATGGGTAGGAAAAGGTAAACCGTAATGGATTTTGTGTAGTCCTTCTCTTAGACGTTTCACCTAGAAAGAAGGAAAACAGATAAAACTCTGAGCCAGTTTTCAAGTTTAGAGTCTGAAGAGAGCACATAGAGTTAGTTACAGTAAAAGCTCAGTCAGTAGCTATGTCTAGGAGAGAGAAAGGGTTAAACACTGAAAGACAGGGCCAAGTGGATCATCGGTAGAAGGTGAGCATTAGTTGTTGCCAGCAGAAGCTTGGAGGATTCCCCTCTCCAGAAAGGTGTTACAGGTAGACACAGAGTCAGGCCAGGTATAGCTTCAAGGAAGAGAAAAGAGAGAGAACAAAGTTAAAAGCTGAAATAACAGCAAACGATACAAAATTGAAGAGTAGTGTGAGAATGTAGCGAAGAGGGTGAAAGTGGTCATTATGTCCTCCAGCAGCCTAAGCTGGGATACCTCTCTCTGTCAGATTGACCATAACCATTGGAAAAGAGAGGGGGTCATACAGGTAGCAGAAATGGAGGGTGTGTTTGCACCTCAACCATAACTGAGCCGGTTTAGGCTAAACCTGACTCCCCCTTACTCCATCCAACAAGGGGAGAAGACGGAGCTAAAATAAGGAAGATAGCTCAGGATAACCTAGGCCACTCTAACTATAAGCTTTATCAAAAAGGAAGTTTTTAAGCCTAGCCTTAAAAGTAGACAGGGTGTCCGCCTCACGGACTAAAACTGGGAGCTGGTTCCACAGGAGAGGTGCCTGATAAGTAAAGGATCTGCCCCCCCATTCTACTTCTAGAGACTCTAGAACCACCAGTAAAACCTGCAGTCTGAGAACAAAGTGCTCTGTAGGAACGTATGGAACAATTAGATCTCTGATGTATGAGGGGAGCTAAATCATTAAAAGGGCTTTATATGTGAGGAGGAGAATTTTTAAATTCTATTCTGGATTTAACAGGGAGCCAAATGAAGGGAAGCTAAAGTAGGGGAAATATGATCTCGCTTTTTAATTTTCATCAGAACTCTTGCTGCAGCATTTTGAATCAGCTGAAGGCTTTTAACTGCATTTTGTGGACATCCTGATAGTAAAGAATTACAATAGTCCAGCCTTGAAGTAACAAATGCATGGACTAGTTTTTCAGCATCAATCCTGGAAAGGATATTTCTAATTTTGGCAATGTTCTGGAGATGAAAAAAGGAAATCCTAGAAACCTGTTTAATATGGGATTTAAATGACATGTCCTGGTCAAAAATAACACCAAGGTTTTTTACTTTATTATCGGAGGTCAATTTAATGCCATCCAGGTTAAGTGATTGACTAAGCAGTTTCTTTTTTAAAGACTCCGGTCCAAAGACGACAACTTCTGTCTTGTCTGAATTTAGAAGCAGAAAATTTAAGGTCATTTAAGTTTTTATGTCTTCAAGACATGCTTGTAGTCTAACTGGTTGGGCTCATCAGGATTTATGGATAAGTAAAGCTGATTGTCATCAGCGTAACAGTGAAAATTTATTCTTTGCTTACCTGTTGGAAGCATATATATAGTAAAGAGAATTGGCCCAAGTACTGAACCCTGTGGTACTCCACAATTAACCCCTGGAATTTAAAGATGATTTATCATTTACATGAACAAACTGGAATCTGTCAGACAAATAAGATTTAAACCAGCCTAGTGCTGTTCCCCTGATCCCTACAGCATATTCCAGCCTTTCTAAGACAATATTGTGATCGACTGTATCAAATGCAGCACTGAGATCTAACAGAACCAGTACATACACAAGTCCATTATCTGCGGCAATAAGAATATCATTAGTGACTTTCAGCAGAGCTGTTTCAGTGCTATGATGAGCTCTGAAACCTGACTGAAACTCTTCAAACAGGTCATTGCTGTGTAAATGCTCACACATTTGATTGGCAACTATTTTCTCAAGAATTTTAGATAAGAATGGAAGATTGGATATAGGTCTGTAATTAAGTCATCTCGATCAAGCGAAGGTTTCTTAAGCAAAGGTTTAATTACAGCTACCTTAAAAGCTTGTGGTACATACCCATTTACTAAAGATAAATTAATCATATCTGAAATGGGGCTGGTAATCAGAGGGAACACTTCCTTAAATAATTTGGTTGGGATTGGGTCTAACATACAAGTTGAAGGTTTAGATGAAGCTAATATTTCTGATAACTCAGGAAGCTCCACAGGATCAAAGCAGTCTAAGCACAGATCAGGTTCTACAGTTACTTCCAATGTTGTCTCACTTGTTGAGGATGAAGTAATCATCTTCGGGAGTATGTCAAAGATTTTCTTCTTAATAGAATCAATTTTATTTTGGAAGAATCCCATAAAGTCATGACTGCTGAGAGCTAAGGGAATGGATGGCTCAACAGAGCTATGACTCTGTGTAAGTTTAGCAACTGTACTAAAGAGAAACCTAGGATTATTCTTGTTCTCTTCTATTAAGGATGAGAAATAAGCTGTTCTGGCTTGGTGAAGTGTCTTTTTATACAACAGTAGGCTATTTTTCCAGATTAAGTAGGAATCCTCTAGGTGTGTAGAGCGCCATTTTCGCTCCAATTTTCTAACATTGTGCTTTAAAGTACGCAGCTCTGAATTAAACCAGGGAGCTAGCCTCCTATGAATAATTACCTTCTTTTTCAAGGGGGCTGCATTGTCTAATGCACCACGCAATGATGAAGTAACACTCGGAACAAGAGAATCAATTTGAAAAGGGGAAGAAACAAAATTATTGCCCTCCACTCTATTTTTCTGTGATAATGAGGAAATCAAAAGCGGAACAGCTTCTCTAAAGGTTGCCACAGCATTGTCTGATAATGGTCTACTACAGTGAACATTTCTTTCAGGTGTGGAGTACTCTGTTAAATTAAACTCAAAGGTTATTAAAAAATGGTCAGACAGCACAGGGTTGTGAGAAAATATTATGTCTTTACACTCAATGCCATATGTCAGCACAAGGTCCAGTGAATGAAGACAAACGTGGGTAGGTTTGTTAATGTTTTGAGTAAAGCCAATTGAGTCTAAGATACCATTAAAGGCTATATTTAAGCTATCACTTTCAGTATCAACATGAATGTTAAAATCCCCCACTATAATAACTTTATCTGTATTTAACACAAAATCAGATAAAAGGTCTGAAAACCGATCTAAAAATTGAGAGTAAGGGCCTGGTGGACGGTACAAAACAACAAACAGAAGTGGTTTTAGTGCTTTGCAATTTGGATGAGGAAAACTAAGGATTAAATATTCAAAAGAGTTGTAGCTATTGATTGGTCTGGGACTAATCAATAAATTGGACTGAAAGATGGTTGCTACTCCTCCTCCTCGCCCAGTATTTCAAGGAATGTGAAAATTTAAATAACTAGTAGGAGTTGACTCATTTATAGTAACATAATCCTCTTGCTGCAGCCAGGTTTCTGTGAGGCAAAATAAATCAATCTGATTGTCACAAATCAGGTCACTAACTAGCAAAGTCTTTGAAGAGAGAGATCTTATGTTCAGTAAGCCACATTTAATTGTTTTATTTTTATTTTTAGTCTGAGTTGTGTTTATTTTTATGAGATTGTCCTGATTTCCTCCATTTAGATTATTTTTTAATCTATTCAATTTTGGCCGTGGGCGAGACACTGTCTTAATAGGGTAATGGGTGGGTAGCAGTACAGAAGCTGCAGAGAGGAGTGTTAAACTACGACCCTGCTTCCTGGACTGAACCCTGGGTTCCCAAATTATGTTATATAGATTCATTACACATATTATAAAATATTTTAGGCCTTTGTTTGTTGTAATTGAGAATTATGGCTTATAGAATTTTATGTCTGAAACAATTTGAATATTGTGAAAAAGTTAATTGTTGGAAACTCCTACCATCAAACCCTGAACAGCTAACTAATTCAAAACACCCGCGGAATGGTTGTGTTGTGTAGGACCAACTATCAAAGCAACCTGGGCCTCAGCAGATGTACCTGTATGTAAAGCTTTGAACATTAAAACTAAGGACAGATTGGAAAGTGGGAAAGTGTTCTGTGAAAACAGTTTGATGTGTTAGGTATGCTTGTGTTGGTGTACAATCTCAGTCATCCAGAACATCATAACTCTGAGTCCTTAAGTAAAAGGCAACTGGACCTCTGTTTTCAAATGCGTTTAGCCTCTCATCCAAAAGGTTTCTTCAGTTCTTCTTTAATTCCAGAACTGAAGAAGCCTTTCGCTTCTTCATTTCTGACCCAGCTTTGTTTTATTTACAAGTTTCCTATGAAGTTGTGAAAACTTTATTACCTCTGCATTTACACAAAAAAATACAAAATTTAATTTCTGAACAAGTGGGCTTTTTATATTGATTTACATTTAGATGGGGTCCTGTAGACTTACCACATCACAATTAGCATTTTAGTCATTGATTGTTTTAGTTTTTGACTTACTGACAGAGAACCCATGCTATTGTTTAATCCCTTTTACAATTTAGTTGTTTTAGTTTAATCACTCATGCTAAAGTTCCCATCTCCTCCAGGACGCGCCAACCACTGGTCTGCCCTGATTGGTGCTTCCCACTCCAGGAGTTATGTGCTGTGGGAATACGGCGGCTATGCTAGCGAGGGAGTCCGACAGGTAGCTGAGCTTGGGTCCCCCATCAAGATGGAAGAAGAGATTCGACAGAAGGTAGGACTAACTTCAGCTTGAAGCAAAGCAGCAACTCTTCCACTTTTTAATCCAACTTTTTTAATGATTTTCTCTGTGCTTTCTCGCTCTCTTATGGTACCCAATATGGAGTGAAGAATACAAAGTACAAGTAAAAATTTAAACATTTTAAACAATTTAAAACATTTTGTCCACAAGATTCTTTTTTTATAAGATCAAGTAATATTTTTTTTCAAAAGGCAACCCTACAAGAAGTGATTTAATCAGCTGTATTTTTTTGTGTTTAAAATTTCTATGTATTTTTTTTATTTATTTCGGAAACAACCCAGAAAAACAATAACGTGTTTAATTTATCCTTGTAAGGCAAGTGAAAAAAAACTGTTTTTGGCTTGTTTTAGAAGTAATAAAAGTGTATATTTTTACATAGAACAAAGTTACTCACAGGCCAACAACCATCCACCATGTTTGGAAACCCTCCACACACAGGCACACAGAAAACCTAAAAGTTGCCATAACCTAAAATTTGTGCGTTGCAGTAGAATTATCATATTTGCTTACGTATTAACATAGCGAGATGATGTGAAATGTTATTCTCCTCATAAACACATTGAACAGCACATAGCCATCAGTTCTGTTAAAAAGAGCAGGAATCTTCTGTCTATCAAATGTATGTGTTGGGGGATTAGATGTTTTGAAAGGTGTCAACTGGATGAACATACTGCCAAATCACTAATTTATGTGTTGAAATTAACATGTGAAAATACAAAAAAAACTAAAACTGAATGGGAAGATAATCTGATACATTTACATTCAGTTTGGAATTTAAATAATAAATGTTTTACCCCTAATCTATGTTATCAATGTACCAGATGGCTACAGAAAATATAACAAATTAAAATCCTAAAGCACTAAAACCATCTCTATATATGACGCTAACTGGTCTGAACTAAGTTTAATTGGTCATGATGATCATTGATCACATAGAGGAAATTGTTGAGCAGCATCTCTCGGATGTATAATCTTAGGTTGGTGAATTCTACTGTTATATTATTGCCCTTTTTTAGGCTAATTGTTGGTTTTAAACTAATTGGACAGACATTTAAGTGAGACTTTTTTGCTGGCTATTATTAGCTGTAGCATTTTTAAAACTAGTTATATTTCCAGTTATTGCCAAATCTAAAATAAAAACAAGGCAAAACATCACCTTCTATTTAAGAAGCCATTACAATCTTATACAAAAAACACTATTAAATCTTGCTTTGTTTTAGGCAACTATTGTATAAAGGTTATTTGTCAATTAACACAGGAACAGGGTCATTGCGAATATAAATTGTGGCTAAAGATGTGCCTGTTACAAAAACACCCAATTATCTAACTCTGATTGTTGCACAAATCAGATTAATGGATCTGTGTTGTAGTCTATGGATTGCGTACCTCTATAGCACATGCGGTCAGTATTCGAGGAAGCTGTCTGAAGTTCTGAGGAGTCCAGAGCTTACATTTGTTTGTCACAGTTTGTACAGAATGCTAATTGTGTCCAGCTGCTAATACGCTGCCACCACTCCATATGACCTTCAATGTGAAGCAGCTCTTCCATACATATATTTTATGTCGCCATTATCATTGATATAAAGCTGTGGTAAAAGGCCGTTTGAAAACTTTCTTTTCAGTCCGCTTGTACATATTTAACCTTTGGAAAGCAAAATTTCTTATATATTTTCAATTTCAAGGAAGAATTTTCTTGTTCCAGTTGAGAATTATTTTTCCATTTAGAAAATACAATTTAAATTCTGAGAAAAAAGTGAACGTTTGTTGTAGCACTGATACTAATATCACAGCTTTGGTGGAAGGGTGAAAGGGGAATAAACCGAAGGCAGACAAAATGTCTTGAGGTTTACAGGGTATGTACATATATAAAGTTTTCATCCAGGACCTTATTGTAGGATCTGACATGGGGCAATTGAAAAGCACAACTTAGTAAAGTTGAACTTTACTGGTTTTATGTATTTTACATAAAACCAGATTAGGAACAAAGTGAGACAATACAAAGCAGGAATTATTGGCTTAGCACACAAGTTAAGCTAAAACAGATTTTTTTTACGTGTATTTTTCTTGGAGTGCTAAAGAAACTAATTAATTTTGATGATTTTGTCCTTTGGCTAGTTAAAACCTAAATATTTTCCTAGAATATTACATTAAACCAATAGAGAAAATAATTTTAATTCTGTATTGTTATGGGGTACAGAATCAGTTGGAAGACTATCGACTTTACAATTATCCACAGGGCAGCCATTGACACCCTCCACAAGCAGGATAAGCCACAAAAAGTATTTGGTAAAGAAGCTATCTGTTCACAGACTACTGTATACAAGCATACTGGTGGAAAGTTGAGTGGAAGGAACAAGTGTGATTGAAAAAAGTGCACAAGCTGCCTTGAAAGGAGTGTCAAGGGGAAAAAAAAACATTTCCAGAGTTTGAGAGAGATTGACAAGGTGTGGCCTGTAGCTGGAGTCAGTGCTACAGTAGCCACCACTCAGTCGTATCGAGGACACTGGCTACAACTGTCACATTACCTGTGTTTAGCCACCACTTATCTAGAGCCAACTTCTGGAAGTTCCAATACCTAATGACTGTGTTTGGTTGACCAACAAATCCCATGGAGAATCCATGGAGTACAGTCAAGAGAACAATTTCTTATTGTAATATTTTAATTTATTTTGGCACATTTCTGTTTCATTTTCCTGATACTCCCAAATTTGAATGAAGAAAAACGTTTCATATTGTCAGAGGACAGAATTTGGTAGTGTTAAGTTGGGCTTTGGTTGTTTAATATTCAGCATGAATGTGTTTCCTCAGTCTGCTCCCTCCTTTGCTTTATGTTGACTCTCCTCTTGCACCGGATATTAATTTGTTAATTATGCCACCTGCAAACCGTCGGTCGTTGTGCTCCACGAGTATATATACTGCAGGGTTTCTGCTGTTTCATTACTGTGTTGCAATAACTGTTTTTTTATATTTTGAATTTAAATTTTATGTTAAATTCCTTTTGTTTTTTTCTTTTATAAAACTCTCATCTACTATTCACAAATCTGTTAATACTCCGAAATTATGTATCTGCTCTTTCTCTCAAGTCCTCTAAATATATTTAAGTGTAGTTCAGATCAGCTGGTCTACCTAAAACCTTTTAAAAAATGTTGCTTTTAAAAAGCTGTTATGATGGTTTTCAAAATAGGAACAGGGGGAAATAGTGGAAAAGATTGTTGATGGCAAATGGTAGCAGTAATGGACTGCATTTAAAAACCTTTTACTGAATACAAAAGAACATTCTATAATGTTCTTTTCACTCGCACACAGAACAGCATAAAATAGATGCCCAGACGGTCAATTTAGTTGTTGTCTTGAGCTCTCAAATATTAAACACCAGCCTCACCATGTTGGCTTGTAAACTGTTTGAATCCATGAATTAAAACTTTGGAATTGAGTAAAATGACCCTGCTATTTAAAAAAAAAAAAAAAAAAAAATCAAATTCTATCAATAGATTTTCTCCACATGGCTAGGTTCTAATTATGATGTTGCATATAAGCTGCAGATGTGTCTGACATGGAAGTCCTTCTACTGCCACACACGCTCCTTTTCTGCTGGCTCTAAAAGGTGTGGGCTGAACATTTCAGAGGGAACAATAGCGTGTTGTTAGACAACTGTTGGTGTGGTGTGTGCCTGTCAGTTCTGGTTTGGGCTGATGTGTGGAGACATTGTATGCTGACAGACAGCCCTAACCCCTCTCTTGGCTGGTTATGTCTGTCTCAGGAGCTATAAACTACCAGAAGACAAGAATTCCTCTGCCCATTCTATTGAGGATGAGATGGCTTCATTGTGCACTAGAAGCTGGAATGCTAGCTGTTCAGCAGTTGGAGCAGTTCAGTTGGACATTGGAACTTCAGCAACCATGTGTTTAGAGTTATAGCAGCAAATATTTGTTCATCCAAAAGGACACATCTGTTTTGGTTTATGCAAAGTTACAGTTTCAATAATGTGTACCCTCCAAACTAAAACCAAAGATGGTAAAACTTGGTGATTATAAAAATAAAAACAGGACCTTTTCCAAGGAAAATAAAAGTTAAGATGAGCCCAAATTTGTTCATACCCCTGGTAGATTAAGCTTTAAAGCACTCTTTTAATTCTATGTGGAAGGAGCTAAAGATCAGGGTGATGCCATAGAGGCCATAGAGAGATTGCACAGATTGTTAATTCTTCTCAAATGTTGTCATTTGCTGGCTGGATATTTAGCCATGTTACCTCTCACTGTTAGCTAGCCTGCTATAGGCAGTTTATTAAACCGTCAGACATGCTTACCCATATGGCTTGTTGTGAATGATTGTTTCAAAACAGCTTTACCTCACAAAGAGAGGCAGGTGACATTCCTCTGCCAGCAAAGCTGGAACCATTCGTGTTTTTGCAACTGGACAAATTTCTAAACCACAGACTGCCTTTTTTAATAATGCAGATTTTTCGGGGAGTTTCCCTTGGTGTAAGAAAGTTGTTTCTCTTCACTGTCACCAAGTAATTGTGAAGTATGAAGGACTGGTACAAAATCAACATATTTATATAATTGGGTGGGCTTCCTTGGACATCTTTTGTACCAGTTAATATTTTGTGATCAACTGCATTGACGGAACTCAATTTGACTTTATTATATTATAATTGGATTGTTTGTCATTGAATCTAAGTCTGGCTGAATGGTTGTGTTTTTGAAGAACTGGATTGAATACAATTAGTCTCAAAGGGGATTTTGGTAGATATCGGGACTGTTTGTCTTGTACTTTTAAATGACATGTTGAGTGGATGCTATAGAAATAAACTGATATGAATTGGGTTGTGTACACAGCTGACTGACAGCCCGCATCAACAGTTTATTGACAGGCAGTAGTACACTGACGATAATAGTTGGTGAAATTCTCACTGTTTTTGTCATTAAAAGGTTTAAATCTCAGGAACTGTATGAAAAAATGTTTTAGTGATTTTAAAACTACATAATACCTTGAAACTAGAAACATGCCTAGCCCTGATGCACTCAGCCATTTAAAACAAAAGGGTGACCTTAACAAAACAGAGTCATACATGCAAAATTCAGAAAAAGTAAAATAAGTAAAATGTATTTCAATAATTTTTTGTCAATATTCCCTTAAAACATTACTTTGTAGAAACCCCTTTTTTTTAAAAAAAGGACACCATTTTTTTTTTAA